>CM035173.1:89876302-90103870 GCA_020205615.1 Panax quinquefolius
GTATCCATACAGAACAACTATCATATGCAGAAAACAATTTACAGTCTCCTTGAGACGATGAAAAAAAATTCAAGTAAATAAGAAAGATAAAACAATAATATCAAAGAAGCAACTAATCATATAAAATAAACAAATTAAAAAGAAGTGGATTAGAGAACTTTACGTCATCATTGAGTTCCTCATCCGAATCATCACTATCTTCTTCCTCATCAGACTCTTCTTTCTTGGGATCCACAAGTGTAACCTTTGGCTTTGTAGCAGATACAGGCTTTTTAGCAGCATCCTTAGATTTAGTAGGGTTTGCTACCTGGACATCAGGCACAACTTTACCTGATAAAGAAACAAATTCCTCCTGATCCGTGGAGAAGACGACGAGTCAAGGAAACATTGAATATAACTCAAAACATAAACTGATAAACATTGTCTTAAAGTTGATGCCATGACACAATTAATAGACACTTTTTCTATAGGTTACAAAGCATATTCAAAACAATGTGAAAATACATTTGAGTACAAGATAGAACAAAAGATTAAGATTAGGAATGAGAAGGATATGGATTATCAGCTGTGTATCCGCAAAAGAAGACACTGCCATCTTTCCAGTCATGTGAGAGTTCAAATTCTTTCTCAAACACCAAGTCAAATGTCAAATGAGGTCTACTCTCTGCTGACAGTGACCCTATAATATACTTCTTGTCATCAATCTTCATACGGATTGGCACATACTGGGCTCCTTTGATGTTCTTCACTTCTCCCAGTGCAACCTAAATTTGCATCATTCCAAAAAATCCTCAAACAAAAGATTTATAGATAAAACTTATGACAAAAAATTATTAAACTTGAACATTTTGACACAAAAAACTACAAGCAAAACTATTATTAACCTGGGAAACATGAATAAGTCGGCCTTCTTCAGGTGAGACACTTAGGGACTCCCCAGATTTAACTTCAACACCTGAGAGTTTTGACATGTTAAGCTTAATTAGGTTAAGCAGAAAGAAGAAAAGACTCAAACATGCCCATTCCTCATTCCTCATCACAGTATAGAACGAATGTTAAGCTTAATTAGGTTTAACTCTCAGCTTCAGTTTTAACTTTATATATTTGATGTATTTGTGCAACTTGTGATAGCGGCAATCACAATGCAACTTAATAAACTCACTTTAAATCCAACTTTGTTATCAAGGCAAGAATTCCAATCAGTCTTCATCTCCTTCAAAGGAACCCAATCATGAGGTCTGTCAAGAATTGCAAGTAAATGGCTGTTATATGCTCAAACATATAAAATACCGATCAGTGGCAGCAATTTTTAGTGAGCACAAAAATGTACACCTCTTTGGCCCTGAAACACAGGGTTCAACTTCTTCAAGGTCTAGACTTAAATAAGATGAGTATGCTCTTTCTTGTTGAGGCTGCATTTAAGATAAGCAAAGGTCTCATCAGATTGCACCAACTGGGAATAAAACTTATTACAGATTAGATGGACAAGTAAGTTTCTATCATTGTAACTAAGCTTACCTCGTTATAATCCACAAATATTTTATTAGCACACAAGTAAGCTTCTATCATTGACACCTGAATTTAACCAAAGAATATCCACAAGGTTTACACAGAGATATAGAGGAAAGGAAAAAAAGATATATTATCATACCAACACTGGAATGCATATAAATGAGAAAAAAATACTTACAATATCATCGCTCCTTCCAGTTAATTTAAGATACTGCAACATGACATGATCTACAGGGAAGAACCCCATTGTTGCCCCATACTCGGGAGACATGTTTGCTATGGTTGCCCTGTCAGCTAATGATAGCTCACCCATTCCATCCCCTACACACAAATACACATTAAACCTTCTCATCTTTTTCCAGTTCAGAAGCATGGAAATTGATGTTAACAATTTTCAGCTTTAATTACCATAAAACTCAACAAATTTGCCAACAACACCGTGCTTCTCAACAAATAGTGGGAAATGAAATGATATCATGTATACCTGACTGCTGGATGCTCATTAATGATCTGAGCATCAGGTACCTTGGCCGTTGCTCTAAGAAAATGAGCTAAAGGCTGACCATAAGTGTGTGGAAAGGATCTAGTTGCATCACTAAACTCTACCCCAACCAGAACAATTTGCAAAGTGTATATACAAGTATGATTATCCCAGTGTTATACAGAACTAAACAACCACCAATAGCTTCTGGAGTGGCATAATACAACAGAAGGTAACTTTTCAGTTAAAAGACATAATCAAAGCAAAGCATCAGTCTCTGAAATCGGTCAATTTGCAGTAATTAAAAACATTTACATTTTTGATACACGTGTAACCATTATAAAAGTATTTATTTAAGATAAAAATGGCTGTTACCTGATTACGAGCACGAATCACGTCATCCTCGGAAACTCAATGACATAACCTGGTCACCTCGTACATAGTTGAATATGCTAAATCATCCAAGCAATCCGGCTGATTAAAAAATGAGATATAAAGATGAATAACTAGGACATTGGCATTTTTAAGTTTCAAATTCAGTTGTGCTAATAAAAAACGTTCAAACAACAAGTAGAAAAGCTATCAACAGAAATCATACAAAATTAAACATTTAAAGATGCAATTACAGAGGTAGGAACTAATGGGGACAAGAGGCCAAGAGCCACGAAAACATTTCTCCTGATTTTATGAAAGTGTTGTTATGTTTAATTTGGGAAAAGTGGATGTAATTATTTATTCCCTCCGACCTATAAAAAGATTTGTCTAAAGTACTAATATTTCTTAGGTGGATCAGATGAGCTAATTTCTAGCCAAAAAATTAGAAATAAAATAATAATAATAATAATAATAATAATAATAAATGTCAAGAGAACACATGAGAAACTCCTAATCATAAAAACAATGCTCAGCAGCAGGAAAAAATTCAAACCGAAAAAAGAAAAGTATGATTTATGAGCATCAAAGTACAAAATCTCACAATGTTATACAATACAATGCTCCTAGTAATCACCACTCTGATTACCCCCCAAGCTCAGCAGCGTTGCTGCACGGATCTGCTCGCTATCTGGATCATCACGAGAGTCCCGACCCGATACGCTAAGCGCTAGGGCTAGCTGGACCTGGTACTCCTCCTCCGACGAGTAGTAATCCTGCCGATTCACCGCCGGAGCAGCCGTCGCCGGTGGGGGAGGGAAGCGAAGAAGCGGAGGGACTGGACGGAGAATTGCTACCTCCATCGTAGAGAGAGAAAATGCAAAGATAGCATAGAGAAGAAACTAGATCTAAACCCTTCTTTTTAATTTCAAATTTTAAGTTCCCCGTTTTTTTTTCTCAATGTTTTTTAGATAAATAATGTTTTTTTTTAAATCGTTATCTATTTAAAACCAAAAATTACCCTTATAAATATATAATATTTTTTCATATGTATCTACAATGTTTTATTAAAAAACGTTGTAAAAAAAAATACCACAACGTTTTTTTTAAAAACGTCATCTTTTAAGTATTGTCTTTTTAAGATTTTGTACTAGTGAAAGTTGGAACATGGAAGGATTTTTTTTTTTGCAAACATATTCAGTGCTTTAGGTACTTTTATTGTAAAGGAAAGCAAGAGAAGGAAACACACATTAACACAATATAAATTATCACCAAAGGTTCATGTACAATATTTTCCAGTGAAACAAAGAAATAATATAAAAATAGTCAGTATAAGGCAAACAATATTATCTTCCAAATTAACATTGGAAAAAGAAGGAACAAAATGAGGAAATATATTGCAAGATACTTCTTCATGAATACTATAACAAAGATGAAGTCCATATTGTAATACAAACCAGGGCAGCAGCCAGCAGGCATACCACATCTAAATTACAAAACCTGCATACTTGTGCACACTAGATATGTATTGAATTGAAGAAAATAGATCAGCGGCACATGAATTCAACATCATAAACCCATAAATAATTATATTCTAATGAACAAAATCATAAATTTAATAAAATTCAAGTTTCAAGTCTTTGATGGATCACCTAGGTATAGTACCATATTCACTTAAATTAGGGCTCCAAATTCAATCTTTTTAAGTAAATAAATAAACTTGTCATGTGTATCGTACTTTTGATTAATAAAACCATAGCCCTAGGTTTTGGTAAAAATAACCCAGGGAACCAGACACAAGTACAAGTAAAAGAACAAAATAAAGTTAAAAAGAAAAAAAAAATCAACAAAGGGAAGGTAGCGTGATATATACACATAATATATATATATATATATATATATATGGTATACCAATAACGCGGCGGAGGGCGTCAACGTCGCCGAGCTCGGCGGCGGCGGCAAGGTCGCGGAGATGCGGAGGGATATCAGAATCGGCCTTGAGAAACACTCCTTCTTCATCGAAAAGAGCAACTTCTTCTTTTTCTTCATCAATCATTCCATTGCGTCTTCCTGGTACCGCCATCTTCCCTCACTAGCGTTAGCTGGAGAGAGAAAATAAGAGGATGTGTCTTTTGTTACGGATGAACGAAAACTTTTCAATCCACAATCCTCCTCCTTTGTCTCTTCAGGAAACATTATGAAGAAGATCTAGATCTAAATCTAGATGTAGATATATTTTCGGGTTTACAGCAAAATATAAAAGTAGTCTATGACCAGAATAAAAAAATGAATTTTAAAGTAAAATTATTAATAAATGAATGTTAATTTTATTATTTTTAATAAATATAATGATTAATGTTTAAAATTAAAATTCGAGCAAGTTTTTATCATTTTTAAAATATTAAATTTTTAAATGAATACTTTAATTACAACTATAGCTAGAATAAGAAAAAAAACAATGAGTTTTAAAGTATAGTACTAATGAATGAATGTTAATTTATTTATTTTTAATAAATATAATAATTAATAATCTAAATTACAATTCAAATAACTTTTCATCATTTTTGAAATTCTAAATTTTAATTTTAAAATAAATGCTCCAATTACAATTATAAATAGAATAAAAAATGATGAATTTTAAAAATATAGTTCATTAATTCTAAATTAATTCGAATCTAACACATTTTAATAATAAAATTATATTATACATTGTTATTGCATCCTGTTATCACAAGTAAATTTTGAAAGTACAAAATTTATAACAAACTAATACCTATATATATATATATATATATATATATATATATGATTAATTTATATATATGTGACTTATTAATTATCAATATAAGTTATTAATATATATATATATATATATATATATATATATATACAGATATACACAAGAGGACTATAATGATGTGATTTTTTTTGAGTTATAGCGACGTTAAACCGTCACCATAGCTCGTATTAGCTATAGCTTTATTGACGGGTGAAACCGTCGCTATAAATTTCAAAAAAATTATCGCCATAAACTTCATCGTGTGTCACAAATTGTGTACATACATTTTTCTCATATATACATTTTTCTCATATATATATATATATATATATATATATATATATTCCAATTCATAGCATCCAGTTGTTAGGAGTACTATTCCAGCAACCATCATCTCTATCGTTTTCCATCATTGATCAATATACTTGATGGTTGAGATTGAAAAATATAATTCTTTTTTTCAAAATTATATTGTCTATTTCTCCTGCCTCTCGACATCGCAATTAAGTTTTTTAAATTAAAAAATTGTAACAAGTTAATAATTATAGTTTGGTAAGTTAATATATAGAGCAATATTGTCATACACAGCTGTGTATAATTTATTTGTGCATAGTCTGCCAAAACTATGTCGTTTTGACAGATTTTTTTTTTATTAAAAAAATAACTTCTATCCTCCCAAATCAGAAATTTAAAATAAATATGCCACAACGACGCAATTTTGAAAGACTGGGCACAAATAGAATATACACGTCTATATATATATATATATATATATATATGAGCCCCCATTTTTGGCAATCGGTTGTCACGGGTACTATTTCAACGACCATAATCTATACTGTTGATCGCAACATTGGATGACACGGATTGAAAATGGATTTCTCCCCTGCCGCTACAGGCTGTAGCGACACGAGAAATTACTCATTTGCTCATGTGTTACAATGTCTACCGCTACAAGTTATGATGGTAGTTTAGTTAACTAATAAATTAGAATGGCTTAGTGGTAGCTTAATGGCCCAATAACCTATAGGTCTTAGGTTCAAAACATAGTTGTGATATGTTTTTCTTTTTATGTTATATTTTTTGTGTATTAGATAAATTCTATTACCATTTATATATATATACTCATCTTAAATCTCCACATTAAACTAAATATATATAAAGTAACTATTAATATTTATATAACATAACTATGAATATTTTAATGTATATATATATATTTATAAACAAATATTCATATAAATATTTATAAATTTATCTCTAAATATTCATATAAATTTATCTTTAAAATTTATAAACAAATATTTATAAATATATATATAAATATTCATAGTTACTTTATATATATTTAGTTTAATATCGAGATTTGTTTAGTATTTTATTTAGTTTGAAAAGAATATGTATGTGTGTATATATATATATATATATATATATATATATACATATCAGTAGAATAAATTTAAAAATATTGGAGACTACAAGTTATGACGTTAGTTTAGTTAACTAATAAATTAGAATGGCTTAGTGGTAGCTTAATGGCCCAATAACCCATAGATCCTAGGTTCAAAATCTAGTTGTGATATTTTTGCTTCTTATGCTATATTTTTTGTGTATTAGATAAATTCTATTACCATCTATATATATAGATACACATCTTAAATCTCCACATTAAACTAAATATATATAAAGTAACTATGAATATTTATATAACGTAACTATGAATATTTTAATATATATATATATATATATATATAAATTATCTCTAAATATTCATATAAATATTTATAAACAAATACTCATATAAATTTATCTTTATATAAATTTATCTTTTAAAAATTTATAAACAAATATTTATTTATAAATATTTCATCTAAACTTTAGATATGAATATTTTTATAAATATTTATATGAATATTTAGAGATAAATTTATAAATATTTATATGAATATTTATTTATATATATATATATATATTTATATATAAAAATATTCATGCTACTTATATATATTTAGTTTAATGTTGAGATTTGTTTAGTATGTTATTTAGTTTGACAAGAAATTTTGAAAAGAAATATGTATATATATATATATAAGTAGAATAAATTAAAATATATTGAGACTACAAGTTATGGTGTTAGTTTAGTTAACTAATAAATTAGAATGGCTCGATGGTAGCATAATGGCCCAATAACCCATGGGTCCGAGGTTCAAACCTAGTTGTGATATTAGATAAATTCTATTACTATATATATATATATATATATATATATATATCTTAAATATATAAACTAAATATATATATACCCATCTTAAATCTCCACATTAAACTAAATATATATAGTAACGTAACTATGAATATTTTAATATATATATAAATTTATCTCTAAATATTCATATAAATATTTATAAACAAATATTCATATAAATATTATGCATGAAATACAAATATATTATCTTATAATAATAACACACTAATTTGTCGTTTTATTCTGTGATATATAAGATCGTTAGTATGGAAAGACCTGTTTGACTTCTTTTTTCCCCTTTTTTCACAAGCAGAAATTATAGTGTTATTATTTTTATTTTATTTATTATTATTATTATTATTATTATTATTATTATTATTATTATTGTTATTGTTATTATTATTATTATTATTATTATTATTATTATTATTATTATTATTATTATTATTGTTATTGTTATTATATTGTTATTATTATTATTATTATTATTATTTATTATTATTATTATTATTATTATTATTATTATTATTATTATTATCAGTAGTATATAACTTCCGAGATTATATTAATGGTATGTAGTGAAGGAGAAGAAAGGAATATATGAGGAAATCTCATGTTTTGATATAAATATTAATTCTTGCAAGATATTAACAGATAACTTGTGTTGCTTCCAAATGATCGAATGACCAAAGTTCCAAATGATAAGTTAGAGGTTTGAATATGTTCCGCGATATGGACATAATTTTAAATACTAAATACTGAATATTTTTGACAATTCTCCTAATAATCTAGAATATGGTCTTACAAAACATGTTTATTGAATTATCTTAATTTAAGCCAACATTTTAATAATCGTTGCAAAAAGTTGTATAAAATATGGAACGAAAATAAAAATTATTGCCAATGAATGTGGTCCATATTAGGCAAATCTAAATATAGCAACAAAAAAACTTTCGTTGTCTACGATGAGGAGAACTCAAGTGGTTAAAAATTTTGCAACGAATTTCTAACGAATTTTATTTTCAAATTTTGTAACGACTTATGAATTTCGTTGCAAAAGTGAAAGTCTAACACAATCTGCAACGAAGGACAAGTTTCGTTGCTAAACATACACTTTTAGCAACGACTTATAAAGTCGTTGCCTAAAAAATCGTTGCTAAAGCCCCATTTTTTAGCAGCAACAAAAACTTTTCGTTGCCATTGACGTGAAATCAAGTGGCCGAAAATTTTGCAATGAATTTCTAACGAACTTTTTTCCCGCTAATGAATTAGCAACGAAATTTTGCAATGACTTGTGAATTTTGTTGCAAAAAGTGAAAGCCTGACACAATCTGCAACGAAGGACAACTTTCGTTGCTAAACATATACTTTTAGCAACGACTTATAAAGTCGTTACCCGAAAAATCGTTGCTAAAGACCCATTTTTTTTGTAGTGTATATTCTAGAATGATATCTGAAATACAGGAGATGAGCAATGGAAAAATCATGGTACAGAGGAAATAACCAGGAAGGTACAATCCAAAAAGAAAGCAAGGTATTCTCATCTTTTCAAATTATGAGGTACGTAAATTTCGAGGGCGAAATTTCATAAGGAGGGGAGATTGTGAGATCCCGAATTTTATGAAATAAAAGTATTCAATTTTTCTATTTTGGTAAATGGTTAAATTGATAAAAGGTTAAAGTTAAGTGTGATATTTGAAAAATTTTCAAAGTAAAAATATTTTCATAAAATAATCGGTAGTAAAAGTATAGTAATACGCGTGGTTGCATAGTAGCACACGGTATTGATTATTGATGCTTATGTGAGAAGTCACCCAGTTATACTCAATTATTGCTACAATAATTGTTTGCGATCATATTTCTCATATTATCGATTCAATTATTGTCACAAAGATCATCTCGCATAATATTTTAAATATTATTAAATCAATAATTGAGACAACAAAGTTATTCATATTATTATTTTTGCAATATTGACAATGTCTAGAAGTTCTGCATCGAGGAGAGGTTTGGTCACCTAATTGCGCGCCAATAAGGAGAAATTCTTATCGGAAAGCCCTCTTCCTGGGAGCGACTTTGAGTTGTTAAATATCGTGAGTTATAATATTAATGATGAATGTTATTAAAAATCAAATTTGATTTTGGAGTTGAATTTGGAGACGCGACGTGATATTTGAGTCCTAACGATGAAATTAGTAGAAATAGACTATAAACACAAAATTTCTTTGGGGTTGACTTTTTCGTCAAAAAAGTCAAACTTTTCAAAAAGTCAAACTTCAAAATTTTAAAAATGAAATTTTTGAGAAAAATATTTCCATTGTGTTGGGATTGTTAGTGTTAGTGGAAATCGACATTTATTTCGATAATAATTGATGTCTGGAGGTTATATTGACCAATCGGGTAATTAATCGAATAAATGAGCAATTAATTGCTATTAATTCACATGATTATAACTATTTGTTCACATGTGTGTACTATTGATTCACATTCATGTACTATTAGGGGAGGTGGTGCAAGATTGATAATACTTGCATGACTAAGTTAAAAATGGAGGTATAGATGGAGGTACTATACTGTAATTCGTATTTTCATATGATTATAACTATTGATTCACATGATTGAACTATTAATTCACATTATTTACTATTAGGGGAGGTGGTGCAAGTTTGATAATACTTGCAGGACCTAAATTAAAATAAAAGAAAAGTTGAAGGTATGTACTGTAATATTTCGAACCCCAAAACGTGCAATTATCGAAACTATATTTTCTTATAAATAAAGCTCATTCTTCCTTCATTTCTCACCAATTCACTAAAGCTTTAAAACAATTATTATAGAGAGAAATTATAGAGAAAAGAAGAAGAAAGTCTCTTCCCTCCTCACTATTCTAATATCCGATTATTTCTAAGGTAAGGGTGTTATTTCTTTCAGATTCATGAAGAGAGTTATTGCTATTCCATTCCTTATTATTATGTTGGAATAACTTTTATCATGCCAATCTTCGCATACATGGTGAAATTCTTCTATTATTCCATTCTTTATTATTCGTTGGAATATCCTCATGCATGCGGATTATGCACACCGTTCCATTCTTTATTATTCTATTGGAATATCCTGCATGCATGCGATTACGCATGACACGGTTCCATTCTTTATTATTCTCATTGGAATAACTCGTCTGCGGCGGTTTATCGCATGCGCTGCTTGAATTCTGTTGTTATTCCATTCTTTATTATTCTCTTGGAATATC
Source organism: Panax quinquefolius (assembly GCA_020205615.1). Taxonomy (NCBI): domain Eukaryota; kingdom Viridiplantae; phylum Streptophyta; class Magnoliopsida; order Apiales; family Araliaceae; genus Panax; species Panax quinquefolius. The sequence continues at coordinate 89,886,942 of CM035173.1, forward strand.
ACATGCATGCGCGGATTACGCATTTAACTTCGTTCCATTCTTTATTATTATTCTCGCTGAATAACTCGTCTGCATGCGGTCTATCGCATTTACGGTGAATTCTTCATTATTTCATTCTTTATTATTCTTTAGAATAACATGTCTATGTGGATTACCGTATATGCATGGTGAATGATCATTTGTATTCATTCCTTATTAAATTATAGAAATGATCTGTCTACGTGGATTACCGCATGACGGGTGAAAATCCATTTACAGTTTCGTAATTTTTCCGACCTCAAAAATTCTCAAAAAATTTGAAATGATAATTTGATGAGTTTTCATATCAGTGTCCAAAGATGGCGATTTTTGGATGTATAGATTAAAAGTTATGGATTTTATGGAAAAAAATTATTTTAAAAGTAAACCCTTATAACTCCTTATGGTTAACTCCAAAATTGGTGAAATTTTTATTGGTAGTACATGTATATAACAAGAGTATACCCTGTAAATTTCAGAATTTTTGGACAAAAGTACAATTTATGATAAATGTCAAAATATTCGATAGTTTTGGCCATATGAAAAATAGTAAATTAATTTTAAAAATTTTGAGAAAAATATATGTTCAATATGGGACTATATTCTGCTAAATCTCAGAAAAGAAATATTTTTTGGGACTGATTTGGTATTTTTCATAAAAATGAACTAGTTATGAGTAAATGAATTAAATATGTTATGTGAAGTAACAAAATTGAAAAATAGGATTTTATGGCTTGAAAATCCTATATAGGTATATATCTTGATTTTTGATGAGGAATTTGATCATCAGTGATGAAATCTTATGAGTATGGCATTTTTGAATGATTAAAATGCATTATTTGGTAAAGTGTAAATAATTGAAATAAATTGTTTATAAGTTTAAGAAGTGATTAAAATATTGTTATAATATTAATAATATTAGATTATGAGTTTATTAAGTGATTGATAATATTTGGATAAATTTAAAGTCTTTAATTTTTATCCTTATTTTCGTTTGATTAATGCTTATATCATTGTCATCATCCTCATGCTTATATTATGATGAAAGTCATCTTTAACTTACGTGCAAAGATGGACTGTTGATTATTGGTTTTACAGTTGTATATCTTTGGCTTACGTGCAAAGAAGGACTGTTGATTATCGGTTTTGCAGTTGTATATCTTTGGCTTATGTACAAAGATGGACTGTTGATTATTGGTTTTACAGTTGCATATCTTTGGCTTACGTGCAAAGATGAACTATTGATCGGTGAGTATCTTTGGCTTATGTGTATAGATGAACTATTTATTGGTATGATTATGACCAGGGATCATTCGGTATAATCATGACCCGTAATATTATAGATGATGTGGTAAAAGTTCTCATTGGCCCGTAATGCATTGATGGACAGTTATTGGTATGATTATAACCAGGGATTATTCGGTATAATCATGACCATTGATGATTACATGAATATCCTTGGCCGTAGTGAAGGGATGATTCGATGATGTGGATTATTTATTAAGCTAAGTCTCAGCGATAAAATATTGATTATACACTTTTAATTCGTAAAAGATAGTAGATATCATACTTTACTTGACTCTTCTAAAATACAGTTGTATGTCTTTGGCTTGTAGTGCAAAGAATAAATTGTTAATGAATATCTTTGGCCGTAGTGCAAAGATGAATTTATTATTATGATTATGAACAGGTATTGTGATTTGGTATAACCATGATTTTTGATGTTTCAGGTGAAGATAGGTGATGAAAAATTATCTTCGTCCTGGGTGCGAAGAGGAATTTAGAATCACAATTATGATTATGAGTTATTCATATGATTGTGGACAAGAATTGTTGATTGATGTTACAGGGATAAAACATTATTGGTGGACTTTTAACATGGAGAAGATAATAGACACGATGGTCTATTCGACTCTTCTAATGGATTGTTCGTTCACCGCAACTATGGTTGAAAAGTTTTATCATCTACCATATGTTCTAAATCTACGATTTATTATTGACGAAGGCTATTGATAATTTAATTATCTTTAGTCATGATATTCTTTATCTTGGGCTATTTGTGCTCACCCAGTGCTTCACAATTCCTTTCGTAATAATAAGTGTGTAATTTGGGTCGAAGGGATAATAGGGAAAATAGTGTGATGGTGCGAGACCGTCAAGTTTCTCAATACATTATAAAACCATGACATACAACGTATAATTGTATTGAGGACCTAAGATGTGTGTGTATTTTTTATACGCCACTTAATAATTGATTTTGGCGAACAACAATAAGGTGATGAGAACCCGACTTTGAAAGCGCCAAAAGTGCACCTCATTAGAATTAATATGATAGTAATCTTCTCGTTTCTTCTTTGGGGTCTTAAAATATTTGTTTGTTGTATTTATATGGCATTGTAACAATTTAAGTTTCGATACTATCTACGAGATAATATTGTATTAAAACTCACACTTATACATTCTGTCATTGCATACTACTTGCATTTACGACCAACAACAGTTGTATAAATAAAGTTTATATTTGATTTACGAAGTGTGATATCCGCGACTCGAGTAATGGGTCGTGTGGACTATATTTTGGGGCGCCACAAGTATACCGTGTTCTGCTTGATGATTGGAATCGTAAGCATGTAGTTAGTTATATTTGCATTTTGCATGGTATATTTAATTTTTATCAGATTGTGTTTTGTTGCTTGAGGACAAGCAACGATTTAAGTTTGGGGTATTTGATGAATGGGTAATATACCCATGAATTGATACATCCGGATTTAATTTATTATTGTTCTCAAGTCTTTTAGAATAGTTTTTAAGTGTTTGTGTCTATTCATGCATGTTTTATATGTTGTTTTGTAGGAATTGGGACAAAAGTTACTTGGATCGACGTTTGGGGTTGCTAGATTCGCACTTTTGTACCAACTCCCCAATAGTAAATCATGTGAATCAATAGTACATTATCATGCCGCAATTAGGTGACCAAACCTCTCATTGACGTAACTTCTAGACATTGTCATATTGTAAATAATAATATGAATAACTTTGTCGTCTCAATTATTGATTTAGTAATATAAAATATCGATCATGTGATAATAATTGAATCAATAATATGAGAGATATAATGCAAGAATTCTTGTAGAGTAATAATTGAGTATAATTGAGTGACTTCACGTAAGCATCAATAATCAATACCGCAGTGCTCCTACGCAACCACGCCAGACATCGCATTTACTTTTACTAATGGGTAGTTCAATAGTTTTAATTCAGTAACACTTTCGTAGTTATTTTTATAAAAAAGATAATTCTGTCATTTTCTAACTACGACAATACTTCCGTTGTGGGGTCCACCAATGATTGTACCGTAGTACGAATATTCCCCGACAAAAAAAATATTCCCCGACCAAACGAATATTTTATAACAACTTGCTTACTTTGCAAAAATTTTCACATATCACCCTTAACTTTAACCTTTTATCAATTTAACCATTTACGAAATAAAATAATAATTATAAGAAAATTGAATACTTTCATTTCATAAAATTCGGGTCTTACAATTTCCCATCCTAATGAAATTTTGCCCTTAAAATTTACGTCGTGCACTTCGTATCTTAGAAGAAGTGAGGATACCTTGACTTCATTTCATATTTCAACTCTTGAGGATAACCTTTGAGTGTCGAATATGATCCTTCTTATCTAAGATTTTAACACGTATCTCATCATACGTTAAATCTTCTGCTATCTCGTCTAATTCTAATTCAATAATGTGGTTCGGCCGTCCACATATTTACGTAAACATCGATACATAAAAAAAAAGCGTTATGAACACGCAACATACTTGGCAATAAAATGAGTCTATAGGACACGCTTCCTACTTTCGATCGAGGATTTCAAATGGGCCAATTAAATCGAGGGTTGAGATAACACCTTCTTGAACCTTCTTCTTCACATTCATCAAATTCGGTGTGTAGCTTGAGCGACTTTAACTTTATCGATTAAATTCGATTCTACTCAGTATATTCGTTATCTTCACGTGGGTCCCTAGAATCTTTAACTCTATCTTCATCATTTGTAAGTTATACTGAAATGGGTTTTGTGTTAACAACATCGCACTCAGTAAATGCACACGATCTTACTACTCAACGCTCGACTACTACGCTCGTTCTTCCACGATGATATTGAATAGTATAGTCGTAATCTTCAATAGCTCGAGCCAACGTCTTTGGCGCATAATACGTTTGTTTTGGTTGAAGAAATATTTGAAGGTTTTAGAAATGAGTTTTATACTGGGGTCAATACAAAATTCAATTTCACGCTCTGGGGGTAGGCTAAGAAGTCTTCGAGAATCTGACGAGAAATTTATTAACAATAGAAATATCATTCAAAACTATGACTATCATCCCAAGACTTGGATAAAGACGTCACATTGATACCTATCAACTTGCCACCGTTATTCACGGCTTCCCCCTACGAAAGTCCGCTTTGCTGCACTCCACACAAGGAAGTCACCAAATGAAGGCTCGTGGCTCTTTACTTATGGCTTAATATAACAATGATTGACTTTTAGTGGTTTGGTTGCTCGAATTAAGATAATAGGTTGGTTAGGAATATGAAAGCTAACAACCTTACAAAAAGCAATCAATTTTAGCATGATGAGTAGTTATCCAATCAATCCCTAAAATCACATCAAATTCAAGTATTTTAAAGAGATAAGATCGACGAGTAACGTGAAAGTGTCGATTTAAATTAAACAAGATTTATAAACAATTGGATGTAACGAAGGTTTCTCCTAACGAGTTTCAATAGATAAGTCAAAGTCTAATTTCTCAAGAGCCAAGTTCAAACGTTGAATACAACTAAGTGAAATACAAGAGTGGTTAGAACCGGTATCGAATAAGGTATAAACTTCACAAGAGTTTATGATTAACTTACCCGTGATAACTTCGTTCGGGTTCCTCGATAAACGCTCTCACTTAAACTACCAAATTTGACTTGTCTAGGACATCCTTTGGCGTCACCATCCCAGTTGGACTTAACTTTGCTATAGAGTACATTCCACCCTTAATTACTTTGTCACATTCCTGATCCATGATTCGAATCATTACTCTCCGATCCATATCGAATTGGGGTTGACCACTTTGCACAGGGTAATTCCGAACTCGATGTTGGATTCTCCATATTGTTGTCCAAAAAGCGAAATCCATTTCATCTATTTTGGCCTTATTGGATCGAACGTCTTTTTCTACAATATCAACGCATCGTGCGGCTTTTACCCATGCATCATCTATTCTCATTCGTTCAGTTTCTTCTTCTTTCATCGAACTTTGATCATAACATTCCACATTTCACTCTAATATCTTATACTACGCCAAAGAGTGCTTCATTCAAGCATCGCACATCGAGTAACATAATTTTAAATTGTTGCATCTCTTTGCTCCACAACCGCTTGTCGCTTTTTTTTTCTTTCTATTCTAACTCATGAGATACGATTTTGTAATTCTAAATTTTGATAATAAAATTCTTCTAATAAATTCTCCTCAGGTTCCTCTTCTTCCTCTTCTACCTCACTCTCAGCTGCTACCTCTGCGACTAGCTCGAGTGCAACTATTAGTTCTTCACTCACCTCATAGATATCTCTAATTTCTTCTTCGTCTGACATCACATTAACCTGGTTAGTGATTAAAGGTGTCTCAACAGTCTCATTCACTCCAATGTTTACATTTTCAGCTGCCATTTTCAAACACTACCACAAAACAAGGGTTAATTAACATGTCACATATTATCCATATACTTTGACCGACCAATTAAATACCAAATAAACTTAGGTAGGTCATACTAGCGAAGGAATTCCCCATCTCTCTCCTCCTAGTTCTTGTCTCACATCTCAGCCAGGGATCATATCCCTAAGCTTTGATACCAACTGTGACACCCTCAAAATAGGTATACATCACCCATCTTGAGTCGCCAAATACATGGTACAGAAATCAAATACAAACTTCTTTAATACAACTATCGTGTAAAAATACAACAAAACATAGCTGAGAGTTTAAACAAGAATATTGCCTTCTAGACAATATCCACTCTCAAATAGAGTCCTCGTTACATTTATTGTCACATTATTTTATAGAATAGTGAGGACAACTAAAACCACTTATCCTGGACCATCACCCCATTTCCGACTCGTCCCCAAATATATTCTCATTTCACAAGAGAACAATGAAAGCAAAAGGGTGAGCTCAACTAACCCAGTTAGAAATATTATGACTAAGATAATGTAGAATAAATTATCCTTAGCCTTCAACAGTATAACAACTGATAGAATACAATAGACAACAAGTTTTAGGTTAACAACTCCAGCGGAATAAGCAATCCATTAGAAGAGTCAAGTAGAGCATAAAATCAACTATCTTTTATGATTTAAAAGATTTTCATCAACTTTATCGCTGAGACTCAACTTAATAAATAAACCACATTATCGAATCATCCCTGCACCACGGCCAAGGATATTCATGTAATCATCAATGGTCATGATTATACCGAATAATCCTTGGTCATAATCATACCAACAACTCGTCCATCAATGAACTACGTGCCCATGAGGACTTTTACCACATCATTCGTAAACATTACTTGGCCATGATTATACCGAATAATCCTCGTCATAATCATACCAAATCCATCTACGCATCGTAAGCCAAAGATGACTTTCATCACAATATAAGCATGAGGATGTTGACCATGACATAATAATTCAATAAAACAAGTTCAAGGATAAATTTTAAAGACTTATAATTTAATTTATCTAGAATTAAATAACGTTCAAATGGTCAACATGATACTACTTTTGTGGAGTAAAATTTAAGAATGCTCAGAAGAATATTTTCATGAAAAGATACTGGATGAAGCGCAAATATCAAGGATATTCTACTAATTTCATGGAGTATAGAAGCCAAAACTTTAACCAACCTAGGTATAATAGAATATATAAAATCTGCAAATGGATTTTCACCATACCATGCGGTAATCCACGTAGATATATCATTTCCACAATTTAATAAAGAATGAATAGAAAGGGTCATTCACCATGCATGCGGTGAGTCCGCGTGAGCGAGTTATTCCAATGAATAATAAATAATGGAATAACGTAAGAATTCACCATGTATCACGGTAATCCAGCGTAGACAAAGTTATTCTAACGTAATAATAAAGAATGGAATAATGTAAGAATTCACCGTATGCATGCAGAATCCGCGACAAAAAGTTATTCCAATGTAATAATAAAGAATGGAATAATAGAAGAATTCACCACGCATGCGGTGAATCACAGTAAACAAAGTTATTCCAATGTAATAATAAAGAATGGAACAACAACCCTTTCGAGTATTGAAAGAAAATAACTCTCTTCATGAATATGAAAGAAATAATACCTCTTACCTTAGAAGAAAACTAGCTACTGGAATAGTGAGGTAGCAGACTTCTCTTCTTCTTTCTCTCTATAATTTCTCTATAATAATTGCTCTTGTGAGACTTAGTGAATTGGTGAGAAATGAAGGAAGAATGAGCTTCTATTTATAGAAAAATATAGTTTCAATAATTGCACATTTTGGGGCCTAAAATATTACAGTATAAAACCTTCCTCTTTTTCTTCATTTTTAATTTAGTCCTACAAGTATTATCAAACTTGCACCACCTCCCCTATTAGTAAATCATGTGAATCAATAGTAAATCATGTGACTCTATAGTTCTAAACATGTGAAAAAACTAATTATAGTATAGTACCTCCATCTATACCTCCATTTTAAATTTAGTCATACAAGTATTATCAATCTTGCACCAACTCCCCTAATAGTAAATCATGTGAATCAATAGTACACACATGTGAACACATATTTATAATCATGTTAATTAATAGCATTTAATTGCTCATTTATCCGGTTAATTACCCGATTAGTCAATATAACCTCCAGACATCAATTATTATCGAAATAAATGTCAATTTCCACTAACACTAATAATTCTCACACAATGGAACTATCAATTTCATCTTTAATCAACATGAACTTATTCATTATTAATATTATAACTCACAATATTTAACAACCAATTGTCGCTCCCAAGAAAGAGGGGCTTTCCAATAAGGATTTCTCCTTATCAGCCAATTGATAGGTGACCAAACCTCTCTCTCGATCGAACTTCTAGACATTATCAATATTACAAATAATAATATGAATAACTTTGTCGTCTCAATTATTGATTTAGTAATATAAAATATTGATACCGTGACAATAATTGAATCAATAATATGAGAGATATGATGCAACAATTCATGTAGTAGCAATAATTGAGTATAACCGAGTGACTTCTTACGTAAGCATCAATAATCAATACTTGTGTGCTACTACGCAACCACGCCAGATTACTATACTTTTACTACCGGGTAGTTCAACAGTTTTAACGGTAACACTTTTGCCATTATTTTTATAAAAAGACAATTCTGTCATTTTCTAACTACGACAATACTTCCGTTGTGGGGTCCACCAATGATTGTGCCGTCGTACGAATATTCCCCGACAAAAAGAATATTCCCCGACCAAACGAATATTTTATAACAACTTGCTTACTTTGTAAAATTTTTCACATATCACCCTTAACTTTAACCTTTTATCAATTTAACCATTTACGAAATAAAATAATAATTATAAGAAAATTGAATACTTTCATTTCATAAATTTCGGGGTCTTACAATCTCCCCTCTTTATGTAATTTCGCCCTCGAAATTTACGTACGTACCTGGTATGCCGAAGAGGTGACGATACCTTGACTTCATTTCATATTCCAACTCTTGAGGTATAACCTTTGAGTGTCGAATATGATCCTTCTTATCCAAGATTTTAACACGTATCTCATCATACGTTAAATCTTCTGCTATCTCGTCTAGTTCTAATTCAATAATGTGGTTCGGGTCGTCCACATATTTACGTAACATCGATACGTAAAAAAAAACGTTATGAACACGCAACATACTTGGCGGTAAAACGAGTCTATAGGCCACAGTTCCTACTCGACCGAGGATTTCAAATGGGCCAATTAAATCAAGGGTTGAGATAACGCCTTCTTGAACCTTCTTCTTCACATTCATCAGATTCGGGTGTGTAGCTTGAGCGGCTTTAACTTTATTGATTAAAGTCGATTCTACTCTTATATTCGTTATCTTCACATGTGTCCCTGTAGTCTTTAACTCTATCTTCATCATTTTAAGTTATAATGAAATGGGGTTTTGTGTTAACAACATCGCACTCATAAACGCATACGATCTTTCTACTCAACGCGTCAGCTACTACGTTCGCTCTTCCACGATGATATTGAATAGTATAGTCGTAATCTTCAACAGCTCGAGCCAACGTCTTTAGCTCATAATACGTTTGTTTTGGTTGAAGAAATATTTGAGGGTTTTAGAAATGGTTTTTGTACTGGGGTCAATACAAAATTCGATTTCAAGCTCTGGGGGTAGGCTAAGAAGTCTTTAGGAATACGTCAGAAAATTTATTAACAATAGAAATATCATTCAAAACTGTGACTCTCATCCCAAGACTTGGATAACACGTCACGTTGATACCTATCAACTTGCCACCGTTATTCACACTTCTTCTCTACAAAAAAGTCCGCTTCGATGTACTCCACACAAGGAAGTCACCAAATAAAGGCTCAGGACTCTTTACTTATGGCTTAATATAACAGTGATTGACTTTAGTGGTTTGGTTGCTCGAATTCGCATAATAGGTTGGTTAGGAATATGAAAGCTAACAACCTTACGAAAAGCAATCGATTTTAGAATGATGAGTAGTTAACCAATCAATCCCTAAAATCACAACAAATGCAAGTATTTTCAAAGAGATAAGATCGACGAATTAACGTAAAAGTGTCGATTTGAATTAAATAAGATTTATAAACAAAGGGATGTAACGAAGGTTTCTCCTAACAGAGTTTCAATAGATAAGTCAAAGTCTAATTTTTCACGAGCCAAGTTCAAACGTTGAACACAACTAGGTGAAATACAAGAGTGGTTATAACTGGTACCGAATAAGGTATAGACTTCACAAGAGTTTATAATTAACTTACCCGTGATAACTTCGTTCGGGTTCCTCGATAAACGCTCTCACTTAAACTACCAAATTTGACTTGTCTGGGACATCCTTTGGCGTCACCATCCCAGTTGGACTTAACTATGCTATAGAGTACATTCCACCCTTAATTGCTTCGTCGCATTCCTGATCCATGATTCGAATCATTACTCTCCGATCCATATCGAATTGGGGTTGACCGCTCTGCACAGGGTAATTTTGAATTCGATGTTGGATTCTCTCAATTGTTGTCCAAAAAGCAAAAAATCCATTTCATCTATTTTGGCCTTATTGGATTGAATGTCTTTTTCTACAATATCAACGCGTCGTGCGACTTTTACCCATGCATCATCTATTCTAATTCGTTCAGTTGCTTCTTCTTTCATCAGAACTTTGATCATAGCATTCTCGATTCCAAATTTCTAATATCTTATACTCGCCAAAGAGTGCTTCGCTCAAGCATCGCACATCGAGTAACACGTATGTTATGGATCTAACATCTATCAACCCAGATTATCAATATATACTATATATAACATGTTTTAACACTAAAACACAACATTTAATTCATCGATCAAGATCAGATTCTTGAGTTAGGTTTTATACCTTTATGAATAAACTTTTGATTCTAAGCTTCGATTTGATATAGATGTTAGTGGGGCTTTGATTTGGGACTAATTTGTCTTTATGATTTCGTTGGTTTAAGAGAGAGAGAGAGTCTAGGTTGAGTACTTGTGTCAAATGAGTTAACAAATAAATTTTTCTCTCTCTTTGATCCATATATACTACTACAGTATACCATGAATTTGGCTAGCTAAATGGTGAGATGTTTTAATTCTAGTCACATGGCTACCCCAGGGTTGTGCCAACCACTCTACTAGACCAAGTTCTACAAGTAAACCTCAATAATGCAATAAGGGCATAATAGTCAATAGCCTTGAAATTTTAATGGCATGATAGTAACTTAGCAAACCCTTAGGGTTTAACCTTAAACCCTAAGGTTTTGTGTATTAGCATTAAGGATTTCTTAAAAGGCTAAAATGGAAATTTTAGTTTCTAAAATTCACAAATTAGGATTACTAAATTAGTTTAGGTTTCTAATTACATAAACTTATAAATTAAGTTTAAGGATTTACTAATTATAATTAAGATCACAAATTTATCAATTAGGGCACCAATTTGATAATTAAGGTTAATAATTTACTAATTAGGATTAATAATTTAATAATTAGGGTTACCAATTTGTAATTAGGGTTTCTAATTACATTATTCATGATCATTAGGGTTTAAAATCCGCTAATTAGCATTAACATCCTAAATTAGCAATTAGGGTTTCCCAATTTGACAGTTAGGGTTCCTAAATATCGGTTAGGGTTTTAATTTTACAATTAGGGTTTTAAGTCAATAATTAGGGTTTACCTAATTAGCGTTTATATTTATAATATCAGTCATTAATCACATTATCACGATTACCCAACAATCTTGAACTCTAATTTGTATTTTAAATTAGGGTTTCACACAGTAATACCATGGTTTGACATAATACACCATAATTGACCAACCATTATCGGTCCACATACATATAGTACATATTTATAAAGATCGAAAATCAAAATATAATAATAATTATTATATTATTATTATTATCATTCCTTGTTCCAAAACCGAATTAGGGTTTTGAATTCCATATCTAATTTACCTTGCATAAACAACTTTATTAATTAAGTCTAAATACTTAACTTAATAATATATATTTATTTATCACATAAATACACATACTTTTTTTATACAGAGCTAAAATTCACATAAATAAATTATAATAATTCTAATAATCATTCCATATATTATTTAAATAATATAATATCATATTTTCTTTGAAAAATAAATAATAAAAACATTTATACAATAAAATCAATTATTATAAAAATATAATTTATAATGATCAATAATTAAAATAAAATTATTTGTAATTATTCATGTAATAAATATATATTTATTTATCACATAAATACATACTTTACTTATACATATTCCCCATATTTATTTGAATAAAATAATAATAAAAAATTTATTTGCAAAATTTATGATTTATTTATATAAAAATATCGGGTTATTACATTCACCCTCCCTTATAAAGAAAAACCAATACATACTAGGGTACATACTAGGTACATAAAGTATACACAATCATCAGTAGATCTTGATCAAATTTGATCGAATCGATCTTTAACTATTCGTATAAAGCTTGTTGGAGCATCGAGGCGATTAAAATTTTATCACATTAATTTAAGGCTGAATCGGAAATTTGATTTCTAAAAAGAACTTTGATTTCTAAATCCTCCTTTCAAAATTTATTTATAAAACAATTTACTATATAGATGAAAATCATATATAAGAAAATAAAAGTAATGAAAAATACACTAAGAGTTCCTTGCAATTTAGTTGCCACCCAATCCTCGGACTATCATGTTGAAGACCACTTGCAGAGATTTTGTTTGACTTACTTGATGAATTTGGTCCTGTGATCGCCAAAGTTCCACCACTTTTTCCCATATTCACGCTTTTTGCCTCCGTTCTCCTTTTTGGACAGTCTTTCATCTTATCTCCTTCGATCTGCACAGAAAACACCCACTAATTGTTCTAAGATTGGGGCAGTTGGGAGAGATATGGCCCTCCTGCCCACACTTAAAACATGCAAATTTACCTTTCAGACATTCCCCCAAATGGTTCTTCCCACAGTTCCCACATTGCACCATCTGCTTCTTCTTTGCACCTTCCTGCTTCACCTGCACACCTCCAAAGTTGTTCCCCTTCCTCTTTTCACCCCTATTCCCACTGTTTGTTTCCACCTTCCCAGCTCCCTCAACCTTACCCTTGTTCCTTCTTTCCTTGTTGTAGAGGCTCATGGCCTCACTCCCCTCCTCAGCTATAATTGTTTTTTCCATGAGTGTTGTAAATGTAGGGATCTGCAACACTGCCACCTTGTTGTAGAGCCAAGGTTTTAATCCCAGCTCAAACCTTCTTGCTTTTCTAGCCTCCGTATCAACTTGATGCGGGGCGAACCTAGCCAACTCATTAAATTTTGCAGCATACTCCGCAACAGTCATATTTTCCTGCTTCAACTCCAGAAATTTTACCTCCATTCTAGCCTGCATACTAGACAAAAAATAATTTTCGAAAAATAGAGTTTTAAACCTATCCCAAGCAACTACACCTTCTCCTGCCCTTGCCTGATTCGCTTCCCACCTAAAATTTGCCTCACCCATCATCATGTAGGTGGCAAAAGCGGTCTTTTTCCCCTCAGCTATACAAGTTATTACGAATGCCTTCTCAATCTCCTTAACCCAAGTTTGCGCCTCTACAGGGTCAGTTGTCCCTTTGAATTTGGGTGGTCTTACAGCCTTGAAGTCCTTGAAGTTTGCCAAGCGGTTGTCTGGCTGGTTCCTTATGACTGGCATTCCTTATTGCATTGCCTGAGCTACCATGTTTGCAAATTGCTGTATTGGATCTGGTTGTTGTCCCCCAACGTTATTGACAGATTCTTCTGCCCTTTGATTTCTAGTTTATCGTGTTGGCGGCATTATCTGATTAAATAAAACATAATTTAACTTACATTCTAAACCTTATCACATAAGTTTAATATATTAAACTTGTTTCATTACTCAAACATAAATTCATTTTCATTAATTCAAAGTAATTTACATAACATAGCCCATACTGCTATCCCTTTGTGACCACAAAAGTCGGGATTTACGGCTTTAACTCATACAAAAGTTGAGAATATTATATTACACGAATATAATTATCACACATACCAAAAAACCTATAATACCTATTCACTACGCCTTTTTCTTGATCTTGGACAACCCTTCGCCTGATGACCATCTATCCCACAAATAAAACAGACACATTGCTTTGGATTGGGATAATGAGAAGACAAACATTCTCCCTTTTCTACACACGCCTTCATGTTTCTTGTCACAATTTGCACACCTTTCTATTCGGTTAATTTTTCCTTGGTTGTTATCGAGATTTCCTATATCACGGTCTTTCATTTTTCTCTTCCCCTTCTTGTTCGGAGTTGCACACAACTTGTTGCTTTTAGCTCCCATTTGATCAATTTGGATTTTAAGCTTATCTTGTTCTTCCATTGTTTCAATTAATGCTTTTCGCAGTTGGCTATTTAATAGTTTTTCTATTTCCCACAACTTTTCCAAAGAGGAAACTGGTCCCATGATTCTCACTTGATTGATACTTGATCGGCTCAACTTCATTGTCCGAATCACTATCTGTCAGTTCCACCATTTTCGGATCTGGTATGACATTTTCCACAATAACCACCTCATCGAGGTTGCTTTCACTTTGAGCCTCTATTTCAACTATTGTCTTTGATATCGGCTCCTTCTTTACAATCCGAGGGTATCCTAATCCTTTTTCACCTGACATCTACACACATAAATTATCCTGGTTAGCATATAATATATACACATAACAAACAATAATTTTGTATAGGTTATCTTTTATTTGGTTTGACGATGAATTTATCTGATTCATCTCTTTTTAAACTCTATATGAGTTGTTTATATTTTTAACGTTTCCCTCTGTCCTAAGGTTATAGCCTAAGGTCTATCCTAACTAAGGTTTCTAACCCTATAGCTCTGATACCATGATGTGATGCCCCCAAATTTAGGTACTTGAAACCCGAACTCAGTGTTTCACGATACCATTTCTATGAGCAGAATAATACTAATAATAATAACAATAATATAGATTATCAAATTTAATTTACATATTATCAGAGTTTAATTCTCAAGTATGAAACCTTTAAACATTCATTACATTACATGATAATTAATATATATCATTCTTATCATAAAGTCGAACTATTACATAGGATAGCTTAAACATTCATTCAATGACCTTCCCTTTTCCCTTGTTCTTGACAGAGCCTTCAGGTTGTTCACATTTATCTGAAAATATTTAAATTAAGTAAGGATGAGCATTTGAGTGCCCAGCAAGTAATAACAATTAATAACAATTAGCTGAAAGGATTAAATGTTTTCTTTGAACGATACTTCTACAATGAATCAAAAGTTATGAAGTAAGCTGAACCAATATTAAACAACATATCATTTTGATTTCAAATTTTTGAAACTACGTACTGACTATAAATGAGGATCAGTTGACAGACTATGAACATTATTTTCTATTTTCAAAAGGTTAAATGAACTTCATCTCAGAAATCGTCATAACTTACGGGCACGGGGGTGATCAGCCCGTTATGCCCTGTATTGATCAATACTACATTACAAGAACGATATTATCGTTCATCCTTTGTGTTCCTTAGCGCATAAAAATTTCCCATATTTGGGATGTTCATAACAGTTTTGAATCCAAACCAAAACAATTCGGTTGGATAATAATAAAGTTTTATCTTGTTCAACAACAATTTTAAATTTATGTCAAATGGGATCAAATAGCTTAGACGACTTTTAATTTAACGTATACATCTTTGGACAAATCGATAAAGTATGTATCAACATGTGATAAAATATAATGATTATCCAAGTGAGGACATTTGTATAACCATGTTTAGAAATTAACGAATGTAATATATATCTTGATCTAGAATAACAGAATAAAGGAACTTGTACAACAATTATAATTTAATAACTTACTTATACGTAATCATTGCATAAGTATATACAAAGGTTGAAATATTTGAACAATTGAAAAGAATAGTTCGGATATTATCTTACGCGTATCCATTGCATAAAAGTAAATGCAAAGGGTTAGATATTGCCTTGTCTCGCCGCTACACAACTTAGATTTATCTTTTATATCAAGCCTTATCATTAAATAGATCATTCATTCAATTAGAATAACATATCATATCATATTGTATTGCAATTTATAGTCAGCACATAACCTAATCACATTGTCATGTAAGTTTAACAACCATTGAATCACAAATAAACATTTATCAAGTCAACCTATCTAAGTCCGTAATCAATTTCAAACATATCAAGATAATGAAAACTTTATCGGGTATTTATCGAGTCTAAGACTCTATACAACAGTTCAATATTCATTTAGATAACTTAAACACTAGTCGTATTATTTTTCATGATCTTATAATAATTTTAAAATAATTATTACAATTTATCATGATTTTTGAAACACCGAAATCATTATTAAATGATTTAATTATTAAGTAATTTCATTATCATTATCATTTAATTAATATTAAACTATTAATGAAACCATTGCCAAAATATTAAGTTATTTAAAATAACTTATAATATTTTTAAAATATTTATATTACCCTTAAATAATTTTTAAAATATTTAAAATCATTTTAAATAATTACCATTAATATTAAAATATTAATGTATTATTTATCCAAATATTAAAAGTCATTAAGAATAACTTCAAAATATTTTTAATTCATTTATATCCCTTTTAAATGATTTTTAAATTAATAAAACCATTTTAAAACTATTTATTTAATATAATTATTAAATAAATTTAATATCATTAATGTTAAATTAATATCATTAATATTAAATTATTAAAGAAATTATCCTTTAAATATTAAAAGTTATATTTTATAACTTAAAATATCTTTAAACACTTTATTTTCATTTAAAATGATTTTTATAATATTAAAATCATTTTTAAACTAAATTATTTAATATAATTATTAAATAACTTTAATATCATCAATAATAATTAATTAATGAAATTTACCTTTAAATATTGAAAGTTATATTTTATAACTTAAAATATCTTAAAATACCTTATTATTATTTAAAATGATTTTTAATATAATAAAATGATTTTTAATTAATTTATTTAATGCATTTATTAAATAAATTAAATATCAATAATATTTAAATAAATACTAATATTTATGGAAAATATTCTAAATTATTAAAAGTTAATTTTTATAAATTAAAATAATTTTTGGAATTTTTAATAATTTATTTCTATTTTTTAAATAATTTTTGAAAATTTAATTAATTAAAATTAATAAAATTGTCGCTATTGGCCTTTAGTGACAGAAAGTGTAGTCTATTGTGTTCTTGAGCCCTCAAGAACATTCATAGCCTTGACTTTAGATAGCTTTTTTTGACTATTAATCATGAACTGTGTAATGTGTTTCTGTGCATGTTTTTGGTCAGATTGTGTAGTACAAATGCAACACTACAAGACCTAAAACAAAACATGGCCAAAAAGCATGAAGCTTAACGAGATCTAAGCCATCAAAGTGGTACATTGAGGAAATTCTTCTTCATTTTCGTGGTTACCTAGAAATGAAGAACAGTTCGACTGCCCTACTTTGGGCTTCCACAAGTTGTGATTTATGTGATGTTTTTGTGATCTAAACTTTGCAGTATGTAACCAACATGTACATGAAGAGATCCATTACATAAAAGTAACATAACAACAACTGATTTAGCAGATCTATGTTGGTCAACCCTTGTCAGACGACATGTTCAAGCATTTTCTGGGTTACCCAGAAAACAGTTTTCATGCTCGTCCGGCTTGGTTTGACCATCAACTACGATTCACCTGTTTGATATATAGGAGATTTTAAGGCATAACCATGTAGTATAAACAACATATTACAACTTAGATCTAAAGAAAAACACAAACAATCAACACACTGTCAGATCCAAGCCTTCAAACTTTTTGTTAGACCAATCTGGGCAAGTTCTGGGTTACCCAAGACTTTTTCAGTCATGGTCAGTCAACGGGTTTTGACCACCCATATCTTGCAATCTAGATCTGACATATGCATGATTTTAAGTCCAAATTGAAGATAACATTACATACTACAAGTAAAAACTTTCAAAACACCAAATCATTACATAGAATGAAATCTATGGGGTCTGACATTCATTGTCAGACAACTTTTTAAAGATTTTCCAGATAATGAAAAACTTTAAATCTGAGCCTATAGATGTTATGGATCTAACATCTATCAACCCAGATTATCAATATATACTATATATAACATGTTTTAACACTAAAACACAACATTTAATACATCGATCAAGATCAGATTCTTGAGTTAGGTTTTATACCTTTATGAATAAACTTTTGATTCTAAGCTTCTGATTTGATATAGATGTTAGTGGGGCTTTGATTTGGGACTAATTTGTCTTATGATTTCGTTGGTTTAAGAGAGAGAGAGAGTCTAGGTTGAGTACTTGTGTCAAATGAGTTAACAAATAAATTTTTCTCTCTCTTTGATCCATATATACTACTTGTATACCATGAATTTGGCTAGCTAAATGGCTGAGATGTTTTAATTCTAGTCACATGGCTACCCTAGGGTTGTGAACCACTCCTACTAGACCAAGTTCTACAAGTAAACCTCAATAATGCAATAAGGGCATAATAGTCAATAGCCTTGAAATTTTAATGGCATGATAGTAACTTTAGCAAACCCTTAGGGTTTGACCTTGGGTTTAACCCTAAGGTTTTGTGTATTAAGATTAAGGATTTCTTAAAAGGCTAAAATGGAAATTTTAGTTTCTAAAATTCACAAATTAGGATTACTAAATTAGTTTAGGTTTCTAATTACATAAACTTATAAATTAAGTTTAAGGATTTACTAATTATAATTAAGATCACAAATTTATCAATTAGGGCACCAATTTGATAATTAAGGTTAATAATTTACTAATTAGGATTAACAATTTAATAATTAGGGTTAACAATTTGTAATTAGGGTTTCTAATTACATTATTCATGATCATTAGGGTTTAAAATCCGCTAATTAGCATTAACATCCTAAATTAGCAATTAGGGTTTCCCAATTTGACAGTTAGGGTTCCTAAATATCGGTTAGGGTTTTAATTTCACAATTAGGATTTTAAGTCAATAATTAGGGTTTACCTAATTAGCATTTATATTTATAATATCAGTCATTAATCACATTATCACGATTACCCAACAATCTTGAACTCTAATTTGTATTTTAAATTAGGGTTTCACACAGTAATACCAGGGTTTGACATAATACACCATAATTGACCAACCATTATCGGTCCACATACATACAGTATATATTTATAGCACTGAAAAATCAAAATATAATTATTATTATATTATTATTATTATTATCATTCCTTGTTCCAAAACCAGAATTAGGGTTTGGATTCCATATCTAATTTACCTTGCATAAACAACTTTATTAATTAAGTCTAAATACTTAACTTAATAATCTGAGCTAAAATTCACATAAATAAATTATAATAATTCTAATAATCATTCCATATATTATTTAAATAATATAATATCATATTTTCTTTGAAAAATAAATAATAAAACATTTATACAATAAAATTTATTATTATAAAATATAATTTATAATGATCAATAATTACGAAATAAAATTATTTGTAATTATTCATGTAATAAATATATATTTATTTTTCACATAAATACACATACTTTACTTATACATATTCCCCATATTTATTTGAATAAAATAAAATAAAAACAAATTTATATGCAAAATTTATGATTTATTTATATAGGAAATATCAGGTTATTACAGTTTTAGATCAACAACTGCAGCGGAATAAGCAATCCATTAGAAGAGTCAAGTAGAGTATAAAATCTACTATCTTCTATGATTTAAAAAGATTTTCATCAACTTTATCGCTGAGACTCAGCTTAATAAATAAACCACATCATCGAATCATTCCCTGCACTACGGCGAGGATATTCATGTAATCATCAATGGTCATGATTATACCGAATAATAATCCACGGTCATAATCATACCAACAACCGTCCATCAATGAACTACGGGCCAATGAGGACTTTTACCACATCATTCGTTACATTACGGCCAAGATTATATCTTGAATAATCCTCAGTCATAATCATACCAAGTCCATCTATGCATGTAAGCCAAAGATGACTTTCATCACAATATAAGCATGAGGATGTTGACCATGACATAATAATTCAATAAAACAAGTTCAAGGATAAATTTTAAAGACTTATAATTTAATTTATCCAGAATTCAATAACGTTGAAATGGTCAACATGATAATACTTTTGTGGAGTAACATTCAAGAATGCTCAGAAGAATATTTCCATGAAAAGATACTAGATGAAGCGCAAATATCAAGGATATTCTACTAATTTGATGGATTATAGAAGCCAAAACTTTAACCAACTGAGTATAATAGAATATATGAAACTGCAAATGGATTTTCACCCACCATGCGGTAATCCACATAGACAGATCATTTCCATAATTTAATAAGGAATGAATACGAAGGGTCATTCACCATGCATGCGGTAGTCTGCATAGACAGGTTATTCCAACAAAATAATAAGGAATGGAATAACAGAAGAATTCACCATGCATGCGGTAATCCACGTAGACAGGTTATTCCAACAGAATAATAAAGAATGGAATAAAAGAAGAATTCAACATGCATGCGATAATCCGCGTAGATAGGTTATTCCAACAGAATAATAAAGAATGGAATAATAGAAGAATTCACCATGCATGCGGTAGTCCGCGTAGACAGATTATTCTAATAGAATAATAAAGAATGGAATAACAGAAGAATTTACCATGCATGCGGTAGTCCGCGTAGACAGGTTATTCTAACAGAATAATAAAGAATGGAATAACAACCCTTTCGAGTATTGAAAGAAAATAACTCTTTTCATGAATACGAAAGAAATAATACCCTTTATCTTAGAAGAAAACTGGATATTGGAATAGTGAGGTAGCGACTTCTCTTCTTATTTCTCTCTATAATAATTGCTCTTGTGAGACTTAGTGAATTGGTGAGAAATTAAGGAAGAATGAGCTTATTTATAGGAAAATATAGTTTTAATAATTGCACATTTGGGGCCCAAATATTACAAGATAATACCTTCCTCTTTTTTAATTTTAATTTAGTCCTGCAAGTATTATCAAACTTGCCCACCTCCCCTAATAGTAAATCATGTGAATCAATAGTAAATCATGTGACTCAATAGTTCTAAACATGTGAAAAAATTAATTATGGTATAGTACCTCCATCTATACCTCCATTTTTAATTTAGTCATGCAAGTATTATCAATCTTGCACCAACTCTCCTAATAGTAAATCATGTGAATCAATAGTACGCACATGTGAACACATAGTTATAAGCATGTGAATTAATAGCATTTAATTGCTCATTTATCCGGTTAATTACCCGATTGGTCAATATAACCTCCAAACATCAATTATTATCAAAATAAATGTCAATTTCCACTAACCCTAATAATTCCCACACAATGGAACTATCAATTTCATCTTTAATCAACACGAACTTATTCATCATTAATATTATAACTCACAATATTTAACAACCAAAGTGCTTCTTGTGAGAAAGAGGTGGCTTTCTGATAAGGATTTCTCCTTATTGGTGTGCAATTAGGTGACCAAACCTCTCATTGACAGAACTTCTAGACATTATCAATATTGCAAATAATAATATGAATAACTTTGTCCTCTCAATTATTAATTTAGTAAGATAAAATATTGATATTGTGATAATAATTAAATCAATAATATGAGAGATATGATCGTGAATAATTGAGTATAAGCGAGTGACTTCTTACGTAAGCATCAATAATCAATACCGCAGCTACTATGCAACCACGCCAGACATCGCTTTTACTTTTACTACTGGGTAGTTCAACAGTTTTAACGGTAACACTTTCGCCGTTATTTTTATAAAAATATAATTCTGTCGTTTTCTAACTACGACAATACTTTCGTTGTGGGGTCCACCAATTATTGTGCCGTTGTACGAATATTCCCTGACAAAAAGAATATTCCCCGACCAAACGAATATTTTATAACAACTTTCTTAATTACTTTGCAAAAAATTTCACATATCACCCTTAACTTTAACCTTTTTCAATTACTCAATTTAATTAACATTAACCAATTTATTTACTAAATTAATTCACCACAATTCATCAATTATTTATTTTTCTCAATAAATAAATTATTTAAAATATTTATTTAATTCAATAAATATTTAAATTAAATTACAAATTTCTCGATCGTTACATCCTTCCTCCTTAAAAGGATTACATCCCCGTAATCACAACTCAAAAATTTATTCGTTACATTCTTCCCTCCTTAACAAGATTCTGTCCCCAGAATCGCTATGCAAAATCAAGCAAACAACTGAGGATAATTCTTCATCATAACGCTTTCAAGTTCCACGTAGCTTCCTCAGCATTGTGGTTCCTCCAGATTACCTTAACAGAAGGTATCATCTTATTCCTCAATACTTTCTCTTTTCTATCAACAATTTGAACAGGGACTTCTTCATATGACAAATCTTTCTCAAACTGTAAGAGCTCATATTCTATTACATGCTTATAGTCAGGCTTATATGGCCTTAACACTGAGATATGAAAAATATTATGAATATGCTTCAACTCTGGAGGTAAAGCTACCTCATAGCCACTTCACCAATTCGTCGAAGCACTTCAAAAGGTCCTATAAATCTAGGGCTTAATTTTCCTTTCTTGCCAAATCGAATTTACCCCTTCCAGGGAGACACTTTCAAGAAAACATAACTACCAACATCAAATTCTCGATTTTGTCGATGTTAATCGGCATATTTCTTCTGTCTATCCTATGCTGCGATCAATCTCGCTCGAATAACCATGATGATCTCGATAGTCTGTTGTACCAATTTTGGACCCAATAGCTGACGTTCACCTACCTCATCCCAACATAACAGAGTTTTGCATTTCCTACCGTATAACGCTTCGTAAAGCGGCATGCCAATACTCGCGTGATAACTATTATTATAAGAAAATTCCGCCAATGGTAGATGGTCATCCCAATTTCCCTTGAAATCCATGATACATGCTCTGAGCATATCTTCTAGTGTTTGGATGGTTCTCTCACTCTGTTTATCGGTTTGAGGATGGTACACTGTGCTCATTCTCAGCTGTGTCCCCAAGCACTCTTGTAGTCGTTTCCAGAAATTAGATGTGAAACGTGGATCTCTGTCTGATACAATGGACACAGGTACACCGTGTCTTGACACAATCTCTTTCACGTATAGTTTCGCTAACCGATCTAGGGTAAATTGAAGCTTTATTGGCAAAAAGTGTGCCGACTTCGTCAATCGATCAACAATCACCCAAATGGCATCGTAACCTTGTTGGGTTGTTGGAAGACCTACCACAAAATCCATTGTGATATGCTCCCATTTCCATTCTGGTATATCCAACGGTTGTAATAATCTGCTTGGCCTTTGATGCTCAGCTTTAACTTTCTGGCACGTTAAACATTTTGCCACGCATTCAGCCACATCCCTCTTCATGTTCGACCACCAAAAATGATGTCTAAGATCCTGGTACATCTTTGTACTCCCAGGGTGAATCTAATATCTTGAGTTGTGAGCTTCTCTCAGAATTTCCTCTTTAACCTCTGGTACTGGCGGAACCCAAATTCTCCCTTTGAATCAAAGTAACCCTTCCGAATCGATTTTGAATATGTTTTCCTCACCTACATATATTTTCTGTTTTATCTTTTCGCAGATCTTCATCATGAAATTGTGCATTTTCACCTTATCTACCAACGTTGAACTATTTCCCATCTAGAATAACTTTTAATCGGATTACATTGGATATTTAATTTCTAACTCCATCTTAGCCATTTCCGACACTAAACTTCTCCGGGCGCGGTTAACATCATTAACTTCTCCCGTCCCTTCCTACTTAGAGCATCAACAACAACATTCACCTTTCCGGGATGATAGAAATCTCACAGTCATAATCTTTGATCAGCTCCAACCATCTTCTTTGTCTCATATTCAAATCTTTTGTGTAAAGATATACTTGAAATTTTATGGTCAGGTATATATCTCACACCTCTCTCCATAAAGATAATGTCTCCAAATCTTCAGGGCAAAACACCACCGCTGCCAACTCTAAATCATGAGTCGGATACCCCTTCTCGTAATCTTTCAATTGATGTGATGCATACGCAATAACTCTGTCGTTCTGCATAAGAACACAACCTAGTCCTTTATGCGATGCATCACTATACACCACAAAATTTCCTGTATCATTCAAGCAATAACAACACAGGTGTAGAGCTCAGTCTCTTCTTCAACTCTCGAAAACTCTCCTCGCACTTCTCTGTCCAAACAAACAAACTTAACCGTTTTCCTAGTTAAGTTCGTCAATGGAGTCGCAATCTTGGAAAAGTCTTGAATAAAACGCCTATAATAACCCGCCAATCCTAAGAAACTCCTTACCTCTGATGGTGTCTTCGGCTGATCCCAGTTTATTACAGCTTCAACCTTTGATGGATCTACCGAAATTCCGTCCTTATCAATAACGTGCCCGAGAAACTGTACACGTTCCAACCAAAATTCATATTTTGAGAACTTAGCGTACAACTTCTCTTTTGTCAACGTCTCCAACGTCAATCTCAAGTGTTCCACATGTTCCTCTTTGGTTTTGGAATATACCAATATATCATCAATAAACACCACCACAAATTTGTCTAAGAATGGTTTAAACACCCTGTTCATCAAGTTCATGAACGCTGCAGGTGTGTTGGTTAAACCAAAAGACATAACCAGAAACTTGTAATGACCATATCGAGTTCTGAACGCAGTTTTTGGTACATCCTCCGGCCTCACCTTTAGCTGATGATAACCACTTCTCAAGTCTATCTTCAAGAAATATCTCGCTCCCTTCAACTGATCGAATAGATCATCGATTCTAGGTAATGGATACTTATTTTTAATCGTGACTTTATTCAATTCTTGGTAATCAATGCAGAGTCGTATCGGTCCATCTTTCTTCTTAACAAACAACACCGGTGCTCCCAATGGCGACATACTCGGCTGAATATACTTCTTGTCGAGCAATTCTTGTAATTGCACCATCAACTCCTTCATTTCTACCGGGGCCATTCTGTATGGTGCCTTAGATATCGGGGCCGTTCCTGGTAGTAAGTTGATCATAAACTCGATTTGTCGATCCGACGGAAGACCCAACAAATCTTCTTGAAAGACGTCTGCAAAATCTTTTATAATCGGTACTCCTCTAGCTTCTCACTCTTCTTCTGTGTATCTACTATGTAGGCTAAGTATCCTATATATCCTTGTCTCATTAACTTCTTGTCTTGCATCACCGTTAGACAACTTGCTTATCGAGGTGACTTGCTACCAAAGAAGACAACCTTTGACGGAGTCATAAGGTTAACACATTTCCTTTGGCAATCAATTACTGCTCCGTAATTGAATAACCAATCCATTCCTAGTATAACATCAAACTCACCAAGTCTAATTGGTATCAAGTCTACCATCAACTCGTGACCTTTTATAATCACTCTACAATTCCTATATATGTATCTGACAGGAATCACTTCCTAATTCGCAATCTCTATACTTAAGGGAAATTCTAATTCTTCCTAAGGCAAATCTAAATTCTGAGCAAATTCATCGGATATAAATGAACAAGTAACACCCGAATCAAATAGTACATAAGCATTACTACTATTAATCGGAATGATACCTGACACCACATCCTTAGACTACACAAAGATCCTCGCGGTCGTATATTGAAAGTTCTCGCAGATGGGTTTGCTTGATCTGTCTTTGGTCGAAATGATAGTCAATGCACCACCACCGTTGTTGTTTCCTTTTCCACCACTTGCACTTCCCGTTGGCTTCTTAGGGCAATCATGAGCCATGTGATCCTTTGAACCGCAGGTAAAGCATGCTCCTTTCTTCGGACTAAAACAGTTCGGTGCAATGTGTCCCTCCTGACCACAGTTGAAACACACCCTCTTTCCCTTCAAACATACCCCAGTATGGTTCTTCCCGCACGTCGCACAAGCTTCAAACTTTTTCTTCTACTGATTTCCCTGCTGTACTCCTGCAGTCGAATTCTCGCTCCACTTCCTCTTCTGACTGTTACTTCCAACATTACTTCCATTAGCCTTATTTTTATTCTCATTCTTCCTCTTCTTTTGTTCTTGATTGTACTTGGTCAAGGCATCGCTTCCACCTTCTGCGATAATTGCCTTTTCTAGTACCGCCGCAAATGTATTCAGCTGGAACATTGAAACCTTGCTATACAGCCAGGGTTTCAATCCTTGTTCGAACCTTCTTACTTTATGCTCGTCAATATTAACTTGGTAAGTGGCAAACCTTGCCAATTCGTTAAACTTCGCAGCATATTCTGACATCGTCATCGTTCCTTGCTTCAACTCCAGAAATTGCACTTCCAACTAATTCTGAGAACTCGCTGGAAAGTACATTTCAAAGAACATCTCCTTAAATCTATCCCACGCTATCACTCCTTGTCCCCCACGAACCTTATTTGCCTGCCACCAGTAGCTAGCTTCAGACTTCAACATGAACGTTGCGAACGCAGTCTTCTGATCTTCGTTAACTCTAGCAACGTCGAACAACTTCTCCATTTCCATGATCCAGGTTTGGGCTTCCACTGGATTCGTAGACCCTTGAAACTCTGGCGGTCCAACCGCTTTGAATTCCTTGATGGTCGTGACTTGAGCTTGCGGTTGATTCGCAAGTGCGCCCATTAACAGAGCTACCAACTGCTGAACAGGATTAGCGTTGGTCTCGTTGTTATTATTAGTAGACCCCTCAGGAGGTGCTTGTTGACGTGGTTGTCTTCTTCTAGGAGGCATTTTCTGTTAAAATATACGCTTATTAGTTCATTACTCAACTTCTTGGGTATTTGAAGTTTAACTTAAACATTCCAAGATTAAAGCCATAACACATAACATTTTAAATAAACTTTGATATTTTATTCATTCATAATGTTTTAAAACATGTTAAAGATAGCATAACCGCTATAAACATTCACTTTCCTAAACTAGACAAATTTCAAGATTACATACTCATACTATCCCTTTATTCATCTCAAACTAAGGGATTCAAAATTTATTTATTCACATAATTAACCACATATTATTATCACTCCTTATTCTATCTAGGCATATTAAGACGACGTAAGGCTTCTCGACGCTCTTCCTCTATGATACGATACGACGTTCTACGATCCATCACAAACCACAGCGAGTTTTCAAACTGAGGTGGATAATAAAAGACTCGATCCAGGGCCCTATTAATCACAGAATTAAAAGCGTAGTCCATCTCGTTCATCTTGGCCTTCTATATTTGGACTTTAGGCTCAGCACGGTCTGCACGTTGAGTCGCCTTCATCCAAGCATCCTTTGCTCTTGCACGCTTAGCTGATTCCTCATTGAAATCATCTTTCAATTTCTCCATGTCAGTCTTCATCTTTTCATTTACTGCCAACAGTTCTTCATGTTGACCCTTGGTATAAACTAGGTCCCACTCTGTGTTTCCAATGCATGAGTCAAGTTCCTGAATCTCCGCATCCTTCTGCTCCATCGAAGCATGATGCATCTCAACCATCTCCTTCAGCTCCTCAACTTTGTCCTGTAATTCTATGTTACGATTGTATAGAGCGTCATACATCTCAGCTGATATGGAGTTTGGTAGAAACTCCTCAGGATCCTCTTTCTCTTCATCGTCCTCTATCTCCTCAGAACTATCCTCCTCGGGATCGGTTACAGGCTCATCCTCCTGGATCAACTTCTCCCGCACAACATGAATATCCTGAGGTTCGTCGTCTCTAGGTACCTGAGGTATCACTTCCCTAGCTGGACTGGATCCTCCTTCGTTAGACATCCTGACAACAAAATATTTTATTTTTTACTTAATATTTTCGATACTCGCGAGCACATAAGTTATTAACACATAACACATAATGTCTTTTATTATTTAGCTTCAATGGATACCTTAATCCATTCCTTAAAACTCGATAAGAGTTGGACACCTCTATGTTTTCTGTTTCCTTAAAGGTTACTTTGTAAGGTTTTCCCCACCTAAGGTTCATAACCTAAGGCTTTGATACCAGCCTGTGACACCCCCAAATCTAGGTACTCCCACAGGATTTGGTGTTCACTATCCAAAACATTACATCTAACTACCCATAATCAAAGGATAAAGACATAATTTAAATAACTTAAACAATAATCTTTCCCATTAAAGGGTTACATCATCAACTCAAAACTAATCCCAGGTAATCTAACCTTAAATTTATTACATCAGTTTGCGGAATACATCATAAAATAAAACAAGTCTCATACCATAAAATATTTAAATTCAATAAGTCTTCAACACTTGGACATCTTTCCCTTCCCTTTGCTAGTAGATGGCTCACCGACTCTTTCAACCTTAGCTGCAGTGTTAATTGTAAGAGTGAGCAAACAATTTCTCATTGATATAGAAAGTAGTAATGATAACAACATGAGATTGAACAACGAATGCTGAACAATAATGAACTTGCTCTACGAATCAAAAATAGAAAACAAGTTCGAACTTGAATATCTGAGGGTCTGAAGACCACGAACTATGTCCCCGGTACTTAGGTATTATTACCCAACCTTAACAGTCATTTAGACTATATGAACCCTTCTTATCGTACTTAGGGGGATCAACCCTTTGTACCATGTATTGTGCACAAACATCTAAACGTTACACGTACAAAATTCCCTATGTTAGGGTTGTTCGTCTCAGTTTGAATTTAGAATTTCCGCACTAAGAAAGGTTAGTTTGGAACTAGCTTATCAGTGTTTCTAGAATTTTAGAACACTATTCAATTTTCATCAATAAAGGTTTAATACAGGAATGTATAACTGAACAAGGCTATCAAAGTCAAAGATCGGATATCAACAATATATATAATTGAATAAACATGATATACATGCAAAGTGCTATAACCAAAAGAGTTAGAACAATCTCATTGGAATCGATGTATTAGAATAATATATGCTTTGTATAATAATTAGGAAAGTGAAACTCATTCGATGTAACGAATTAGGTTACAAGAGCTTATTCAATTGTACATAAGGATAGAATCAATAGTCTTGCTCAATAAAAGTTTAGGATAAGAAACTTGCTCAATCGTAAAGAGTAAGAATTAAAAACTTGCGTAATTATAACTAAGATAGGGTAAATAGACTTGCTCAATAATAACAAGATAGAGTTAGGAAACTTGCCTCAAGCGTAAGCTATAATATTAAAACTCACGTTCACCTACACATTTTAGTGGAATCACAATATCTATTAGACATCTTAACATCCACTTACAAAATAACACACAATTCTAGCTAAACTTGTAAATTTTAGAACAAGTCTTATCTTACCATACATATTTCAGAACCACAAGTGTACATTTCACAACACTTATTCATTGCTCACTAAGTTCCTTAAATCATACATATCCTTTTCACAACTTACTAACTTTGCATTTTAGAATTACTATCCACGTGATACGCTTATTTTTAACCTTGTTTTACACATTTAACACGTTAACATACATTAATCTAATTTACAATGAATGTTCAAAGTCTGCAAAAAATAGCAGACTTTTCTTTATCTGTGAATGGCTCTTTGGCGCATCACGTAGTAGCGCTAGCGCCACGCTTGAAGACAAATATTGCGCTCATGACGATGAATCGGTTTTAGTTTTGCGAAACTCGAACACGATCTCTCGTTACAGGCCAAAAAAATCCTAATTCCACATAAATTCACCAAACTCAACATTTAAAACTTTGTACTAACATAGCTACACATGTTATTCATCACCATTATATATATAAAACATCACATATACACGAATTTAAAGAATCAAAACTATAATTTTCCAAATTTCTTCCATTTTGACATTTTTAGCGAATTCGATTACCACGAATTCGTTTCTTAATCAATTGACATGATTTAAACTACACTGTTTTCGTTTCTTAACATATTATCACAATCCCACATCAAATTGCAGATTACATCACATGTTGGACAAGAAATTTTATACTTTCTTAAGCCCTTATTCATGTATAAACACTAATATTACAATTTCTTTCCCACCAAGCCAATTTTTACTTAATTTGATAACTAATATACAATTACATGTATGATAACCAACCAATTTATCAAGAGTATACATATACATAATCAACATATGAAACAACAATTCCACAAAAATTCATTATAGAGAACTTTAAGTTTCAAACTCCAACTTGAAAATTTAGGAATGAGTTATACCTTGAATTTCCTACTAGCAAGATGATAGAATCCTTCCTCAACCCTTAACAATTCGCAGAGATTACACTCAAATTCTCTCTAACCCTCTGTGTTTCTCCTCTCTATATTTCTATGTTATCAAGCTTTAGGGAAAAATAAGACACATAATATAACTGGCCTCCCACTATCCCACGTAACTTTAGTTATAAAACCCAAACAGGCGTCAGCTCAAATAAGCCAAAGGCCACAAGGCCTTGTTTGGCTACCACATAATTCCCAAACTAGATTATTTTAATAATCTTATATTATATAGTTTCCACTTGACACACTTTAGTTAATTCAAATAACTTATAATAGTAATAATAAAAATCTTATTATCATTATACTTATAATTAACAAATAATTATATATCTAATTTAATTAATAAATTAGAAACATCACTTTATTTAATTTATTTATTTCCTTTAGTATTAAAAAATTCATTTAATTTAATTATTTTCTTAAATATTAAGTAATTGATTTAATTTAATTATTTTCTTAAATTAAATCCTCCAAATAAAATTATCATTACTCAATTTAATTAATATTAACCAATTTAGTTACTAAATTAATTCACCACAATTCATCAATTATTTATTTTCCTCAATAAATAAATTATTTAAAATATTTATTTAATTGAATAAACATTTAAATTAAATTATAAATTTCTCGATCGTTCATAAAGATAACCTTGGAGCGTAGAATATGTTCCTTCTTATCCAAGATTTTAATAGGAACATCTTCATACGTTAAATCTTCCGCTATTTCGTCCGGTTCTAACTCAATAATGTGGTTCGGGTCTTCCACATATTTTCGTAACATGGATATGTGAAAACGTTATGAACACGAGACATACTTGGCGGTAAAATGAGTCTATAGGCCACGCATTACTACACGGTCCAAGGATTTTAAATGGGCCAATAAAATTGAGGGTTGAGATTTCCTTTCTTCGTCGATTCTTGCTTTTAGAATAACACCCTCTTGAACCTTCTTCTTCACATTCATCGACTCTGAGTCTGTAGTTTGAGCGACTTTAACTTTATCAATTAAAGTCAGTTCTACTCGTATATTTGCCATCATTACGTGGGTCCTTGGAGTCTTTATCTCTATCTCCATCCTTTGCAAGTCATACAAAATGGGCCTTAACGTTGACATTATAGCACTTCGTGCGAATATGATCTTCTACTCAATGTGTCAACTACCACGTTCACTTTTCCAGGATGATATTGAATGGTATGGTCGTGCGTAATCTTTCAACAGCTCGACCCAACGTCTTTGGGGGCATAATTCGTTCGTGTTAGGTGAAAAAAATATTTGAGGGTTTTCTATCAAGTTCAAGGTCGATACAAAATTCGATTTCACGCTCTAGGGTGGGCTAGGAAATTCTTCAGGGAATACATCGAGAAATTTATTAGCAATAGAAATATCATTCAAATCTGACGTATTTTTGTTTAAATCTGTGATATGAGCTAAGAAAGTTTGACATCCGTTTTTCAATAAACGAATGGCTCTATGGCTTGATATGACAGTGATTGACTTTAATGGTTTGGTTGCTTGAATTCGCATAATAGGTTGGTTAGGAATACGAAAGCTAACAACCATACGAAAATAATAAATTTTAGCATGATGAGTGGTTAACCAATCAATCTCTAAAATCACATTAAATGCAAGTATTTTTAAAGAGATAAGATCGACAGGTAACGTGCGATTGCTGATTTGAATCAAACAAGACTTATAAATAGTGGATGTGATAAAGGTTTCCCCCACCGGAGTTTCAATAGATAAGTCAAAGTCTAATTTCTCTGGAGTCAAATTTAAACGTTGAGCGTAAGTAGGAGAAATAAAAGAATGGGTAGAACCGGTATCAAATAAGGTATAGACTTCGCTAGAGTTTATGATTAGCTTACCCGTGATCACCTTGTTCGGATTCCTCGCTTTTTGGGAGGTTACAAAAAATGTTCTCCCTTGAACTACCAGTTTTTGACTTGTCTGGGACTGCCTTTGATGCCTCCATCCCAACTGGACTTGACTTTGGTGCATGACAAAATCGGGCTAGGTGACCTTCTTTTCCACAATTGTAACATGCTTTGGATTGCTATGTATGCTTTTGGACCGATGTGTCCCTCCTTCCGCATTTGTAATATACGACCGGGCCGTTTCTCCTTCCTTAAAAATAGGTCTTTGGTCTTGGGCGTCTTTCCATCATTATTGAA
The DNA here is from genome assembly GCA_020205615.1 of Panax quinquefolius. Taxonomy (NCBI): domain Eukaryota; kingdom Viridiplantae; phylum Streptophyta; class Magnoliopsida; order Apiales; family Araliaceae; genus Panax; species Panax quinquefolius. The sequence continues at coordinate 89,919,463 of CM035173.1, forward strand.
TCTCCTCTTCTTGAAATTTCCACTTCTATTATCTTGGCCATGATTACCACCGAATTGGTTACCATTTCTAGCATGTTGATTTCCTCCACGTTTGTTATCACCGCTCGATGATCGCTACCACTAGTATTATCGACTTGCCAATTTCTTCTCTCTTGGGTCGGGTTGACTCATTATCGCACTCCAATAACTAAGCCCTATTTATAACATTTGAATATAAACACAGTTTGTGAGAAATGACGTATTGACGTATTTCAGGTCTCAAACCTCGCAGAAATATTCGCGTCTGAAAGTAATATGCACACAAGCCAATCATGTTTGATGATAAAGCATATACTTTGTAACAATCTTATTCATTTATTAATAAAAAGTATTAATTTATTAAAAGCTTTTAATTATCTACATGATGCTGTTTTATAATATGTGATAAACCCATAGTTTTAAGCAATGCTTTTAGAATAATGATGATGATCATTCTAATGAGATCTAAATTCTTAGAAAGCTTAAAACTAAAATAGTTCCCAATCATTGGATTACTAAATTGGGGATTAGTGAATCCGGATAGATTGGTACATACGTTACTTGCTCATTGGATGAGGATGATTGATCTCACGATCATTTGTGTGAGACACTAAAGCAAGTATGTAGGTGCTTATTAGAGAATAAGTTCATCGAACGTGGCTCACTAAGGAATACCTAATGGAGTTTTATTTGCTGTATCAATAGGAATTCTGTAGTGATAGTAATCAAGTGATCCTTGGACTTGAGATCATCATAGTATCTTGTGTATGATGAGTTATACTTTGACTTATTCCTTAAGACCCTTAGGGTATATCAAAGGGTATGCTTGGGTATAATAAGTTGTACATGGAGATAATGTATGATCAATAAAGAATCTACCACTTCTAATAAAAGAAGAGAATGTCCTATGTGATTCGATAAATGACAACCCAAAGTAGTCCTTGGCAAAGGCGAATGAAATTAGAAAGGAGTTTCTAATTTGCATTATTTGAGTTGTGCATTTAAGGATCGAAATACATATAATTAAATAAAATAAGACTTGACAAGTAATTCCATATCTTATATTTAATTGGGACATTGTATGGTGGAAGGATTGAATTGTATTTTAGTAACTATTTACTCAAAGGTTCTTTTATGATTAATGTTGAAATCTATATTATCCGGAAAGTCGTTGATCGCTAGGGAGAGGCTTATCCCTATTGTAGAATAAATATTATTTATTTAAATAAATTAATTATTTAATTTATTTATTTAAATAAGATTAGAATTGTTCTAATTGATTTATTCACAACCTAGGTTTAATATGGAGAACCTAAAGGGTCACACCATAAAAGGAAGAATAATTATTTAAGAAGTTAATGGCATAATCGTAATAATATATTAAGTATATTTAATTTAATCTATGGTGATAGAATAAATTAAATAGCTTAATATTTATTATTTAATATTTTGAAATATTAAATATAAATTAATAAGAGGAGTCTTATTAATATTATTACAATTATTATTATTTTAATTTCTAAAAGAGTTTAGAAATTAATTTAATATAAAGTACTCTCATTTATTCCTAATTGGATTAGGAAGGAAAATTAGTTAAAAGAGTTTAATTAATTATCCCTAATAAGATTAGGGAGCTTAATTAATTAAAAGAATTTAATTAATTAAATAAAACCCAATTCCTTAATTGTTAAGGTGGGTTGCCCACATCTATAAATAAGAGGAGTCTTATTATGGGTGATGGGGTTGTTGACTTTTCTGAACGACATAATTCCAATTTGTTTGAGAGTACCCTTTTCTATAGAGATAGAAAACTAGGGTTTGAGCCAAATACACCATCTTCTTGAATTCTTTATTTTTCCTTGGTGGATCACCTCTGAGAGGCCAAACGCTTGGGTGGCTAACGTTGATCAAAGGAAGGAACCAAACCCGGTGGATTCAAGTTGAATGCGAAAAGGATCGGAGGTGAACTTGTACCTGAGGAAGCTCGGATCTTCAAGGGTATGTTTGTTCTTCATATCTTTTTGTTTAACTAATAATTGTGCATAAAGGGTGATCCGTATATGGTTTGTAAATTTTATTTTAAACTCGATTTTACACGCTTAGCTTAATTTATGCAATTTGATTGCGCACATGAATATTACAAACCTAACGTCATATTCTCCTCATTATCAACCAAATGGGATACTGAATCAGACAACTCAAAGAAACTTAGCCTCGTCTTTGCGACACGATCATGTTGTTTTGCTCCAACGATGAACTCCACCTCCTTCATATGATTTAATACTTTTAGGAAAGTACTTGTCGTTGAACAATTCTTGGAACTTCTCCCAAGACATCTTGATTGTAGAAGGTCGAGTCGCTTTTCTGATTCCCACCAATGAATCTCCTCCTCCTCGCAATATGAAGGTGGCGAAAGGAACCTTTGCTCCTGGAGCATCCCAAGACATCAAATATCTTGGTGATCTGCTTTATCCATATCTCCGCCTTAAGTGGTATTGGCTCTCCCAAAAACTCCGGTGGTCCCAGCTCCTTGAATTGGTTAGCTGTGATTGTTCGAGAGTTGCCAGTGTTTCCACCTGCATTTTGAACAGGAGCCGCTCTCTTTGATGTTGCATGAATTGCATACGACCTCCGAACATCCCATCGCTCATCATTTGATCGGTGTTGTTGTTTCTTCGAGGATTATTGTCTTCTGTTGCACATTATCCTGGGTATTGATCAGTGGTGACTCAACGGTCTCATTAGCTCCATTGCTTGTCACAACATTCTCGGATGTCATTTTCAAACACTGTCACAAAATAAGGGTTAATTGACATGCCACATATTATCCCTATACTCTGACCGACCAATTAAATAACAAATAAACTTAGGTAGGTCATACTAGCGAAGGAATTACCCGTCTCTCCCCTCCTAGTTCTAGTCTCACATCTCAGCTAGGGATCATATCCCTAAGCTTTGATACCAACTGTGACGCCCCCAAAATAGGTATACATCACCCATTCTGGGTCACCAAATATATGGTATAAAATACAAATACAAATTTAAATATACAGTATGAGCTGTGAGTTTTAATACAAATATTATCTTCTAGACAGTATTCAAACTCAAAATAAGTCCTCAATACATTTATTATCACACTATTTCACAGAATAGTGAGGACTACTAATGTAAAATCGGACCATCACTCGCTTCCCGACTAGTCCCAGCTATATTCTCATTTCCTGAAGAGAACAATGAAAGCAAGGGGTGAGCTCAACTAGCCCAGTAAGAAATATTATGACTAAGATAATGCAGACTAAATTATCGTTGGCCTTCAACAGTGTTAAACTGATAAAATACAATAGATATCAAGTTTAATCTGCGAACAAACAATCCATTAGAAGAGTCAAGTAGGCATGATATCTACTATCTTCTATGATTTAAATTTATCACCAATTTTATCGCGAGACTCGGTAAATAAATAATCCACATCATTGAATTATCCATGCACTACTGGCCAATGATATTCGTTATTATCACTAATGGCCATGTTCATCTCAACAACCGTCCATCAATGCATTACGGGCCAATGAGGACTTTTACAACATCATTTGTAATATTACAGTCATTATTATACCGAATGATTTACGTCATAATCATACCGATCAACAAATCCATCTACGCATCGTAAGCCAAAAGATGACTTTCATCATAATATAAGCATGAGGATGATGACAATGATATAAAAATTCAATTAAAAGAAAGCAAAGGATAAATTTTAAAGATTTATAATTTAATTTATCCAGAATTCCATAATGTCCAAATTTTCAACATGATACTGCTTTGTGGAGTAAAATTCAAGAATAATATTGTATCAAAAATGATTTGGACATAAAAGAAATTTTTTTTGTCATGAATAGTACCCCGGATGAATAGTACCCTGTGAATACTACTTCAGGAATAGTACCCCGTGAATAGTACTCCGGCATGAAAAGGTTAAAACTTATCAAGAATGCTCAGAATAATATTTCCATGAAAAGATATTGGATGAAGCGTAAATATCAAAGAATTTCTGATCATTTTAGGAATTATAGAAGCAATACTTACCATAGTAAGTTTAGAGTTAGGAATCTGAAATGAACAATATATGAAACTGCAAATAGATTTTCTACTGTTATGCGGTAGTCCGCGTAGATAGATTATTTCCATACTTTAATAACAATTGAATACGAAGGGTTATTCACCTGGTATGCGGTAGTCCGCGTAGACATGTTATTCCCACAGAATAATAAAGAATGGATTAACAAAAGGATTTCACCATGCATGCGGTAGTCCACGTAGACTTGTTATTCTAACAGAATAATAAAAAAATAGAATAACAACCCTTACGAGTATTGAAAGAAATAACTCTCTTCAAGAATACAAAAGAAATAATACCCCTTACGAGTATTGAAAGAAATAACTCTCTTCATGAATACGAAAGAAATAATACCCCTTACCTTAGTAGGAGATTGGATACTGTAATAGTGTAGTAACAGAATACTCTTCTGCTTTCTATCTGATTCTCTCTCTATTGAATTCTCTTGTGAGTCGTAGTGAATTGGTGAGAATGAAAGAAGAAATAAGCTTCTATTTATAGAAGATTTCTAGCTTAGCCCTTACAATGGGAAGAGGCAAGTGGCTTGACGACTGGTTATGTGAAAAGAAAAGTGTTTTGACACCTGTAATGTGAAACAACAAGTGGTTTGACACCTGTAATGTGAAACGACAAGTGGTTCTACGCTTGTAATGTGAAACGACAAGTGGTTCGACGCCTGTAATATGAAACGAAAAGTGGTTCGACGCCTGTAATATAAAATGGCAAGTGGTTTGACATCTGGTAAAGGCAAGTGCTATTGGCGAAAGTGACTCTTAGATGATGACATATGGGCCCCATAGAATAAACCAAATTTATAACAAACGTCTCATAACAGACTTTTTATTTATATCAAAGATTGAATAAATATTTACTACAAATCATTTTATCTTCAATCAACACATTTTCTTAATCTTTCAGCAATTATTCATCATTAATATTATAACTCATAATATTGATGACCAGATCATTCTCAGGAAAGAGGGGGCTTTCCGATAAGGACTTCTCTTTATTGGCGCGCAATTAGGTGACCAAAACCCTTTCCTTGATAGAATTTTCTAGACATCGTCAATAATATAAATAATAATATGAATAACTTTATTGTCTCAATTATTGATTTAATAATATAAAATATTATGCGATGATATTGTGATAATAATTGAATCAATAACGTGAAATACTATCACGCAATTTATCGTAGCAATAATTGAGTATAACCGAGTGACTTCTTACGTAAGCATCAATAATTAATACTCTGTAATATACTATGCAACCACGCCATTATTCTTGTACTTTTATTAAGGGTATTTCAACAGCTAACAATGAAAACTTTCGTAGTTATTTTTATAAAAAGATAATTTTGTCATTTTTTAACTCCGACAATAATTCTGTTGTGGGGTCCACCAATGATTGTGTCATTGTACGAATATTCACCGACAAAAAGAAAATTCCCCAACCAAACGAATATTTTATAATAACTTACTTTACTTTGCAAAATTTTCACATATAACCCTTAACTTTAATCCTTTTATAAATTTAACCATTTACTAAATGAAATAATAATTATAAGAAAATTGAATACTTTAATTTCATAAAATTCGGTTGTAAGACCCCAACTTTTTAATAAATAAAATTGAATTTTCTCTATTTATTATCTTGAAATAATAAGGTGATAATTTGATATAATACTTTGGTTATGGGTGAAATGTGCAAATTTTACAAAATAAGCAAAGTGCTTATAAAATATTCATCATTGTCGTGAATATTTGTTTGGTCGCGGAATATTCTTGTTGTCGGGGAATATTCGTATGACGGCGCAGCCATTTGTGGGTCCCATAACAGAATAATTATCGGATGAAAAAAACAACACGTTTGAGTTTTTATAAATAACGACGTAATTGTTACCGTTAACACTATTGGAATACCTGGTGGTTAAAATATAATAATACGTGTGGTTGCATAAAGAGATATTACTGATATTGCATGGTATTTTGAATTATTGATTCTTATGTTAGAAGGCACTTTACTCAATAATTATATCGGTAATTACTCGCTCAATATTTTATTTTATTGATTCAATAATTACGCATTGATATTTTATATTATTGTTGTTTCAATAATTGTCCTTTACCGCATGTATTTTCCATTATCATATCGATTAATTCATATTATTTGAATAATATTATTAGATAGCATTATTGGCAATGGCTAAGAAAGTTACATCTAAGGAGAGGTTTGGTCACCTAATTGCTGGCGTCGAAGGAGAAATCCTTATCAAAAAGCCCCCTTTTCAGAATAACCCGGGTTGTCATAATTGTGATTACGTAATATTATTTATGAATAATTAATTATTGATTTATATGATAAGGAAATATTTATTTTATGTGGATATAAATGAAGGAAATATTTATTTTATGTGGATATAATTGAAGGAATTAATGTTGAGGTGTTTTATCAATATTTTATCTCTGAATGGATGTATTAAAATTATCCGTATGTGGATTTTGGATATTTTTTGTTTGGAATTTAGAAAAACTTTCTTACAGAAAGTTGTAGAGAATTCGATTTCCTATGGAATGGATATAAAATTAAGTATTTTCTACGATAAAAGGGCTATTTTATATGAATTATTGAAGTTTTAGAGATAAATGTTTTTTATTAAAAACATGGGTGGGACCCACTTTTGGTTGGTGTAGAAAACATGTGCTGGAATTGGTGGGCCCCACTAGAGGTGGCGATTATTTGGGCAAAGATGGTGGGCGAGAAATTTTTAATAAAATATTAATTTATTAAATTTTAGTCTCCTATGGCGTTCTAGCATTTTCCTATAAATAGGCGCTTAGGTTAGAATTGAAAATCACACCAGAAATAAGTTTTCTCTCTCTATATTATCGAGCGTATTTTGTGAGTATTTAGATACTTTGAGAGTTGCTATTCAGTGCAAGTTTCCTTCAGCTTTACATCCGATATTCCAGTCAGAAGTACTGTTATTTTGAGGTAAGAGATGTTATTTTCTTTATAAATGATGTTATTCTCTCAATATCATTATATCGAAATGTTGGTATGAGTTTTATTATGAAATTTTTACCTTTTCATGTTAAGGTTACTATTCACGTATACGACACTATTCATAAATACGGTACTATTCATGAGTATTGTTCACGAAGTATGATTTTTCTTGTGGAATTTCTACCTTTTTGTGTTGGAATTACTATTCACGTATACGACACTATTCACAAACGACACTATTTACTGAAAAATAAAATTTTATCTTCTTTATCCCAGATGTCTATTATGGTTACTATCTTTGATTGTATCCATGTTTTGATCTTCATTCTTGAATTTTACTCCATTATGGTTTATTATGGAGTATTTTAAACTCAATTATCTAAAGTACGAATCTCTAATCTTTGTCCTTTTATCTCACTAGATTCGTTCTCTAAAATGTTTTTCATCATCCTCAGTCCTTAATGGTGATACTTGATGAATATCTTTGGCTTGTAGTGCAAAGATGAATGATTACCTGATGAATATCTTTGGCCCGTAGTTCAAAGATGAACAGGTGTTGAGATGAACATGACCAACCGGTGATACAAATGAATATCTTTGGCCCGTAGTGCAAAGATGAATATTTGATGCAAGATTTATATTGATGATGAACTTTTAAATTTATAGATGATAGTAGATTTCATTCTCTACTTAACTCTTCTAATGAATTGTTGTTTCCGCTGCAGTTGTTGATCTAAAACTTGTTGTCTATTATATTCTATCAGATTTTTTACCTGTTGAGGACTAAGGATAATTTGTTGTACATTATCTTAGTCATAATATTCTTTACTGGGCTAGTTGAGCTCACCCTTTTCCTTTTTGTTCCATTTTTCTTCTCAGGAGGTGAGAATTTAGCAGGAACTAGCCAGGGTATGGAGGGATGATTCAAGATAGTTGTTTTAGTAGTCCTCACTATTTTGTAAAATAGTGTATCAATAATCATAATGAGTACTTATTTGAGTGTGTATATTGTCTAGAAGATAATATTTGTATTTAAACTCACAGTTTATGTGTTGTCATATTTTGTGTGATAATTGTATTAATGAAGTTGTAGTTGTTTCTATACCATGTATTTGGTAACTCAGAATGGGTGGTGTATACCTATTTTGGGGGCATCACAGTTGGTATCGAGCTTAGGATATGGTCTCTGGCGAGATCGGGGAATAGAACTAGGAGGGAGAGATGAGTAAATCCTTCGCTAGTGTGTCCTACCTAAGCTTATTTGTTGGTTAGTTATGATATAGGGATATTATGTGATATGTTAATTCATTTAGTTAACCCTTATTTTATGGTATTTTTAAGAATGGCGACAAAGAACGTGAATAATGGAGTGAATGAGACCAGTGGAAACACCTCTAATCACCAACTAGGATAATGTGATATCAAAGTAAGAAGAAGGAATGGTGAGAGAAGAATTAATAGTTGCACTTGAGCTAGTTCAGAGGTAGCAAATTGAGAGTGAGGAAGAAGAGGAGCTGAGGAGAATTTATTAGAAGAATTTTATGATCGAAATGTAGAATTGCAAAATCGTATTCATGAGTTAGAAGAGCGATCAAGAACGGCGGTGGTCGTGGAACAAAAGGATGCAACAATTCAAGCTTGTGTTACCCGATATGTGATGCTTGAATAGAAGCACTCTTTGGCAGAGTATAAGATGATAAAGCTGCAATTTGAGCTGAAAGAAAAAACAACTGAACAAGTAAGAATGAGCGATAAATGGGTAAAAGTTTCTTTTGACGCGATGATATTGGAAAAGAGATGTCCGATCTAAGAAGGTTAAAATAGATGATATGTGTGACGCCCCCAAAATTAGGTATACATCACCCATCTTGAGTCGCCAAATACATGGTACGAAAAATACAAAATACAACTTAATAATACAACTGTCGTGTACAATACAACGAAACATAAATTGAGAGTTTAAACAAGAATACCGCTTTCTGACAATATCCATTCTCAATGGAGTCCTCGATAGATGTGATATACAAACTCAAATTCACCTCATTACATTTATTATCACAATATTTAACAGAATAGTGAGGACTACTAATACTATCATCTGGACCAACACTGCTTCCCGATTAGTAGTCCTCACTTCGATCTCATTTCACGAAGAGAACAGTGAAAGAAAGGGTGAGCTCAACTAGCCCAGTAAGAAATATTATGACTAAGATAATGCAGGATAAATTATCATTAGCCTTCAACAATGTTAAACTGATAAAATACAATAGACAACATGTTTAACTGCAGTGGAATAAGCAATCCATTAAAAGAGTCAAGTAGAGAATAAAATCTACTATCTTTTATGATTTAAAAAGTTTTCATCACTTTTATCGCTGGGACTCAGCTTAATAAATAATCCACATCATCCCTGCACTACGGCCAAGGATATTCATTAGTATCACGACCACAAATTATCCATGCACTACGGGCCAAGGATATTCGTGTATTCATCAATGGTCATGATCATGCCAACAACTGTCCATCAATGCACTACGGGCCAATGAGGACTTTTATCACATCATTTGTAACATTACGGTCATGATTATACTAAATAATCCTTGGTCATAATCATACCAAGTCCATCTATGCACTACAGGCCACAGATGACTTTCAAAAAATATAAACATGAGGATGATGACAATGATATAAAAATTCAATAAAACAAGTTCACGAATTAATTTGTCCAGGAACCAATAACGTCCAAATTGTCAACATGATACTTCTTTGTAAAGTAAAATTTAAGAATGCTCGAAGAATATTTCCATGAAATGATCTTCGGATGAAGCCTTGAAATATCATGGATATTCCACTAATTTCATGGAGTATAGAAGTCAAAACTTTATCCAACCGAGTATAATAAAGAATGGAATAACAACAGAAATCACCATGCATGCGGTACTTAGATGTATAAAAGTTATTCCAATGTAATAATAAATACGAAATAATAAATAATGGAACTAGTCGTGAAATTCACAATGCGGCGAGATATTCCGGAGAATATTAAATGCGAATAATAAATAATGGAACCAGTCGTGAAATTCATAATCGATGTGATATTCAAACGTAATATTAAATGCGAATAATAAATAATGGAACCAGTCGTGAAATTCACACCAAGCGAGATATTCCGACGAAATAATAAAGAACGGAATAATAAAAGAATTTCACCAAGTATGCGGTATTGCGATAAACAAAGTTATTCCAACATAATAATAAAGAATGGAATAACGAAGAAGATCACCAAGTATTGGGTAAACCGCATATACAAAAGTCATTCCACCAAGTATAGGGTAAACCATGGCGCATCTGAAAGTTATTCCAATGTAATAATAAAGAATGGAATAACGTAAGAAGATCACCAAGTATTGGGTAAAACCATATATCAAAGTTATTCCAATGAATAATGAAGAATGGAATAACATAAGGATTTCACCAAGTATAGGGCATGTCACAGATATCTGAGTTATTCCAATAGAATAAATAAGAATGGAATAACATAAGGATTTCACCAAGTATAGGTATGCCACGATACGAGTTTATGTATAGGGTATGCCACTTTTACAGGTTATTCCAACAGAACAATAAAGAATGGAATAACAGAAGTTCTCTTCATGAATAAGAAAGAATAACACCCCTTACCGTAAAAGACACTGGATATCAAAGTAGTGAAGTAGCAGAATACTCTTCTTCTTTCTCTCTATAATTTCTCTCTAGAGTTTCAGTGAATTCGTTAGAAATAATGAAGGAATGAGCTTCTATTTATAGAAGAATGGATTGAATATTAACTAATTCATGAACGGTCCAGATCGATTTACTTTTAAACGAACGATCCAGATCGATTTACTATTAAAACTTAAAGCGACGGTCCATACTGATTTACTATTAAAACTTTAAACCAAATGACCCATATTGATTCACTATTATAACTTTCCACCAAATGGTCCATATTAATTCATTCAACCAACTATTCAAAAATTAAGCACATCTCCTCATGGAATAATATTGTACCCAAATACCCGAAGCACAATAATAGAGTGAATAGTAACCGCGTGAATAGTAACTCGTGAATAGTAACTCATGAATAGTAACTCGTGAATAGTAACTTGTGAATAGTAACTCGTGAATAGTAACTTTGACACAAAAAATGCCCCCAAATACCCGATTGAACAATATAACCTTCAGACATCAATTATTATCGAAATAAATGTTTAATACAAATAATTTCAACACAATGGAACTATCAATTCATCTTTAATCAACACGAACTTATCCATCATTAATATCATAACTCACAATATTTAACAACCAGGTTGTTCCCAGGAAAGAGGGGGCTTTCCAATAAGAATTTCTCCCTATTGGCGCGCAATTAGGTGACCAAACCTCTCCTTGACAGAACTTCTAGACATTATAAATATTGCAATTTAATAATATGAATAACTTTGTCGTCTCAATTATTGATTTAATAAAATAACATATTATGCACATGATACTTTGACAATAATCGAATCAATAATATGAGAGATATGATGCAGCAATTACTGTAGCAATAATGCAGTATAACTGAGTGACTTATCACTTAATCATCAATAATCAATACCGTGTGCTACTATGCAACCACGCGTATTACTGTACTTTTACTACCGGGTAGTTCAACAAGATAATAAAGAAAAACCTCTGCCGCCGCTATTTTCATAAAATATTTTTGTCGCTTTTCTAAATATGACAATTCTTCCGTTTATTAAGTCTACCAATGATTGTGCCTTGAGTCGTCATTTAATATTCCCCGATAAAAGAATATTCCCCACCAATCGAATATTATATAACAACTTGCATACTTTGCAAAATTTTCAAATACTACCCACAACTATAACAATATATCAAATCCACACCATAATATTAAAAAAATATTTCGAAAAAAATTAAATATTTATTCATAAAATCTGGGGTCTCACAATATGTATTTCTCTTCTTGGACAGCAATTGAGAGAACCCAACATCGAGTTTTGAATTACCCTGTACATTACGGTCAACCCTAATTCGATATGGATCGAAGATTAATGATTCAGATCATGAAATAGGAGTACGTTGAAGTAGTTGAGGGTGGAATATGCCCTATAGAAAAGTCAATTCCAACGGTAGTGATGACACCAAATGCTACCCCAGACAAGTCAAAGCCGGGTAGTTCAAGGGAAAGCGGTTGTCATGACTTTCCAACAAGTGAGGAACCCAAATAAAGTTATCACGGGTAAGCTAATCATAAACTCTTGCGAAGTTTATACCTTATTCGATACCGGTTCTACCCACTCTTTTATTTCTCCTGCTTGTGCTCAACATTTAAACTTGACTCCAAAGAAATTGGACTTTGACTTATCTATGGAAACTCCATTAGGAGAAACTTTCATTACATTCACTGTTTATAAATTTTGCTTGATCCAAGTTGGCACCATCACATTACCTATTGATCTTATCTCTTTAAAGATACTTGCATTTGATGTGATTTTAAGGATTGATTAGTTAACTACTCATCATGCCAAAATTGATTATTTTCGTAAGGTTGTTAGTTTTCATATTCCTAACCAACCTGTTATGCGAATTCAAGCAACCAAACCACTAAAGTCAATCACTGTCATATCAAGCCATAAAGTCATTCGTTTATTAAAAAACAGATGTCAAGCTTTCTTAGCCCATGTTATGGACTTGAACAAAAACATGTCAGATTTGAATAATATTTCTGTTGTTAGTGAATTTCGTGACGTGGCCTACACCCAGAGTATGATATTGAATTTTGTATCGACTTTGAACCCAGTACAAAACCCATTTCCAAAACTCCATATCAAATGGCTCCTATTGAACTTCAGGAGTTAAAAACCTAACTATAGAAGTTGGTACCCGAGCCTCTATCTGGTGACTTCCTTCGTGGAATGCACCAAAGTCAGACTCTTCGTAGGGGACGTCATATTCGTGCGGTGATAAACTGATAGGCGCCATTGTGACGTGCTATCCAAGATTGGGATATGAGTCACAGTTGAGAGCAACCTAAGTCAGTAATCGAAATATCTAGCTTTCTATGCTTAGCTGGTTACTATAAGAGATTCGTGGAAGAATTTTCTCAAATCGCTACTCCATTAACTCAGGTTACTCGAAAAGATACAAAATTTGAATGGAGTAAGGAATGTGAGAAGTGCTTCCAAGAACTCAAGAGGAGACTCATTTCGGCACCTGTTCTGACCATACCATCTTTAAAAAGTGAACGTGGTAGCTGACGCATTAAGTAGAAGATCGTATGTCTGTCTGAAAAGATATTGCTCGAACACAAAGACCTATATTGTATAATTTACAAACGATAAAGATAGAGTTAAAGACTACAGGGACCCACGTGATAATGACAAATATACGAGTAGAACTGACTTTAATCGATAAATTTAAAGCTGCTCAAGCTACAGACCTGGAGCTGATGAATATGAAGAAGAAGATGCAAGAAGTGAGGAAAGCTCAAACCTTCAATTTATTAGTTCATTTGAAATTCTCGATAAAGTAGGAACTGTGGCCTATAGACTTGCTTTACCGCCAAGTATGTCTCGAGTTCATAACGTGTTTCACATATCCATGTTACGTAAATATGTGAAAGACCTGAATCACATTATTGAGTTAGAACCAGACGAGATAGCCAAAGATTTAATGTACGAGGAGGTACCTGTCAAGATCTTGGATAGGAAGGAGCATGTCCTATGCACAAAGGTTATACCACAAGTCAAGGTTTTGTGGAGGAACCATGCTATTGAGGAAATGACCTGGGAGTTGGAATCGAAAATGAAAGCAAGGTATCCTCACCTTTTCGAAATACCATGTACGTACATCAATTTCTAGGACGAAATTTCATAAGGAAGGGAGGTTGTAAGACCCGAACTTTTTAATAAATAAAATTGAATTTCCTCTATTTATTATCTTGAAATAATAAGGTGATAATTTGATATAATACTTTGGTTATGGGTGAAATGTGCAAATTTTACAAAATAAGTAAGTGGTTATAAAATATTCATTGTTGTCAGAGAATATTTGTTTGGTCGTGGAATATTGTTGTTGTTAGGGAATATTCGTATGACGGCACAGCCATTTGTGGGCCCCATAATGGAATAACTATCGAATGAAGAAAACGACATGTTTGAGTTTTTATAAATAACGACGTAATTGTCACCAATTAACCTTTGTTGGAATACACAGGTGGTTAAAATGCGTGTCTACGTGGTTTTCAAGAAAGAAGACTATGGTATTACGCATAAAGATTTTTGAATTATTGATTCTTACGTAAAGAAGACACTACTCAATAATTGTTACAATAATTCTTGCTCAATATTTTATTTTATTGATTCAATAATTTACACGTTGATATTTTATATTATTGTTGTTTCAATAATTGTCAACGCATGATATTTCCCATTACTGATCAATAATTCATATTATTTGAATAATATTATTAAATAGCATTATTGAAATGGCTAAGGAAGTTCGCTTCAAGGAGAGGTTTGGTCACCTAATTGCGGCGCCCATGAGAGAAATCCTTATCTGGAAGCCCCATCTTTCCAGGAACAACCTTGATTGTCATAATTGTGATTCAGTAATATTATTTGTGAATAATTAATTATTGATTTATATGATAAGGAAATATTTATTTTATGTGGATATCAATGAAGGAAATATTTATTTTTATGTGGATATAATTGAAGGAATTAATGTTGAGGTGTTTTATCAGTATTTTGTTGGAATGGATGTATTAAAAATCATCCGTATGTGGATTTTAGACATTTTCTATTTGGAATTTGGAAAAACTTTCTTTTGCAAAGTTGTAGAGAATTCGATTTCCTATGTAATGGACATAAAATTCGTATTTTTTTGATAAAAGGGCTATTTTATATGAATTATTGAAGTTTCAAAAATAAAAGTTTTTTTTATTAAAAACATGGGTGGGGCCCCACTTTTGGTTGGTGTAGAAAACATGTGCTAAATTGGTGGGCCCCACTAGAGGTGGCTGATTATTTGGGCAAAGATGGTGGGCATAGAAATTTTTAATAAAATATTAATTTATTAAATTTTAGTCTCCTATGGCGTTCTAGCATTTTCCTATAAATAGGCGCTTAGGTTAGAATTGAAAATCACACCAGAAACAAGTTTTCTCTCTCTATATTATCGAGCTTATTTTGTGAGTATTTAGATACTTTGAGAGTTTATTCAATCTGCAAATTTCCTTGACTTTACATCGATATTCCAAATGTAGAAATCTTTTATTTTGAGGTAAGGGATATTTTTTCTTTGTAAATGATGTTATTCTCTCAATATCATTATAATTGAAATATTGGTATGAATTTTATTATAAAATTTTTACCTTTTCATGTCAAGGTTACTATTCACGATATCTACACTATTCACGATATCATTTACTTTATTCATGAATACTGATTATTCATTAGTATTGTTCACAAAGTATGATTTTTCTTGTGGAATTTTTACCTTTTTGTGTCGGGCTTACTATTCACGTATATGTCACTATTCACGTATACAACACTATTCACAAAAACGACACTATTTATTGAAAAATGAAATTTTCTCTTCTTTGTCCCAGATGTCTATTATGGTTACTATCTTTGATTGTATCCATGTTTTGATCTTCATTCTTAAATTTTACTCAATTATGGTTTATTATGGAGTATTTTTAAACTTGAATTATCTAAAGTATGAATCTCTAATCTTTGTCCTTTTATCTCACTAGATTCGTTTCTCTAAAATGTTTTTCATCATCCTCATCCTTAATGGTGATACTTGATGAATATCTTTGGCCACCCGAAGTCAAAAGATGAATGATTACTCGATGAATATCTTTGTCCGTGAGTCTGAAGATGAATAGGTGTTGAGATGAACTTGACCAACCGGTGATACAAATGAATATCTTTAGCCGTTGTGCAAAGATGAATATTTGATGCAAGATTTATATTGATTGATGTTATAGGGATAAAATATTAATGATGGACTTTTAAATTCATAGATGATAGTAGATTTCATTCTCTACTTAACCCCTTTTTTCGGCGTGTAACTTTCTAGATATTGTCAATACTGTAAATAATAATATAAATAATTGTGTCGTCTCAATTATTGATTTAATAATATAAAATATTATGCAGATGATACTGTGGCAATAATTGAATCAATAATATGAGATACTATGTAACAACTACTGTGGCAATTATGAACTGAGTGACTTCTTATGTAAGCTTCAATAATCGTGAGATATCTTTAATACCGTCTGGTAACCGTAAAACCACGCGTATTACGGTTCTTTTATCACCGGGTATTTCAACAGTTTAACAAAAAAAGTCTTGCCGTTATTTTTTTTTAAAAAGGTTATTTTTGTCGCTTTTTATACCCGATAGTCATTCCGTTGTGGGTTCCACCAATGATTGTGCCGTCGTATGAATATTCCTCGACAAAAAGAATATTTCCCGACCAAACGAATATTTTATAACAACTTGCTTACTTTGAAAAATTTTCACATATCAACCATAACTATACCATTATATCAAATCAACACCTTATTATTCAAAATAATATTTTAAAAAAATTAAATCTATATTCATAAAAATTTGGGGTCTTACAACCTCCACTCCTTATGAAATTTGGTCATCAAAGAGGACCTGGTATGTCGAAGAGGTGAGGATACCTTGTTTTCATTTCAGATTCTAACTCCCAGGTCATTTCCTCAATATTATGGTTTCTCCATAAAACTTTGACTTGAGGTATAACCTTTGAGTGTAGAATATGTTCCTTCTTATCTAAGATCTTGACATGTACCTCCTCATACATTAAATCTTTCACTATCTCATTTGGTTATATATCAATAATGTTGTTTGGGTCTTCCACATATTTACGTAACATAGATATATAAAAAATGTTATGAACATGAGACATACTTAGCGGTAAGGTGAGTCTATAGGCCACAGTTCCTACTCAATTGAGGATTTCAAATGGACTAATAAATCTAGGGTTGAGATTTCCTCTCTTCATCGACTCTTGCTTTTGGAATCATATTCTTGTACTTTTTTCTTCATATTCATCAGCTCCGGGTCTGTAGCTTAACCATTTTTAACTTTATCGATTAAAGTCGGTTTTACTCATATATTTGACACCATCACGTGGGTCCCTAGAGTCTTTAACTCTATCTCCATCATTTGTAAGTCATGCGAAATGGGTCTTTGTGTTAACAACATCGCACTCGTACCCACATACGATTTTCTACACAACGCGTTAGCTACCACGTTCATTTTTGCAGGATGATATTGAATGGTATGGTCGTAATGTTTCAACATCTTGAGCCAACGTCTTTGGTGCATTTTAAGTTCATTTTGGGTGATGAAATATTTGAGGGTTTTGCACTGGGTTCAAGTTCAATACAAAATTCAATTTCACGCTCTAGGGGTAGGCCATGAAGTTCTTCGGGGAATACATCAGGAAATTTATTAACAATTAAAATATCATTCAAATCTGACGTATTTTTGTTTAAATCCGTGACATGGGCTAAGAAAGCTTGACATCCATTTTTCAATAAACAAATGGCTTTATTGCTTGATATGACAGTGATTGACTTTAGTGGGTTAGTTGCTCGAATTCGCATAATAGGTTAGTTAGGAATATGAAAACTAACAACCTTACGAAAAATAATCAATTTTAACATGATGAGTACTTAACCATTCAATCCTTAAAATCACTTCAAATGCAAGTATTTTCAAAGAGATGATTTCAACAGGTAATGTGAGGGTGCCGATTTGAATCAAACAAGATTTATAAATAGTAGATGTAATGAAGGTTTCTCCTAACATAGTTTCAATAGATTAATCAAAGTCTAATTTCTCTGGAGTCAAATTTAAACGTTGAGCATAAGCAGGTGAAATAAAAGAATGGGTAGAACCGGTATCGAATAAGGTATAGAGTTCGCGAGAATTTATGATTAGCTTACCCGTGATAACATCGTTTGGGTTCCTCACTTTTTGAGAAGTCATGACAAACGCTCTTCCTTGAACCATCGACTTTGACTTGTCCGGGACAGCTTTTGGTGCCACCGTCCCAGTTGGACTTGACTTCGCTGCATGACAAAATCGAGTTAAGTGACCTTCATTTCTATAATTATAACACACTCTGGGTTGTTGCGTATTATTTGGACTGATGTGTCCCTCCTGTCCGTATTTGTAGCATACGACCGGTGGTTATTCTCCTTCCTTAGAAATGGGTGTTCTTTCTTTCTTCTGTGATGTCTTTTCAGCTGTCATTGTTGAATCTTCTATTCTTAAAGTTGTTCACACTTAGTTCACTTCTCCTATTATCTTGGCCATGATTACCACCGAAGTGTGACCATGTGTGGCCCCAAAATGTATACATCACCCATCTTGAGTCGCCAAATACATGGTACATAAATCAAATACAAACTTAATTAATACAACTATCGTAAAAAATACGACAAAAACATAGTGAGAGTTTAAACAAGAATATTGCTTTCTAAACAATATCCACACTCAATGAAGTCCTCATTACAATTATTATCACACTATTTCACAAAATAGTGAGGACTACTAAAGCCACTTATCCTGGACCATCACTCCATTCCCCGACTCGTCCCAACTATATTCTCATTTCCTGAAGAGAACAATGAAAGAAAAGGGTGAGCTCAACTAGCCCAGAAGAAATATTATGACTAAGATAATGCGAATAAATTATCCTTAGCCTTCAACAAAGATAACAACCGATAGAATATAATAGACAACAAGTTTTAGATCAACAACTGCAGCGGAATAAGCAATCCATTAGAAGAGTCAAGTAGAGCATAATATCTACTATCTTCTATGATTTAAAAAGATTTTCATCAACTTTATCGCTGAGACTCAGCTTAATAAATAAACCACATCATCGAATCATCCCTGCACTACGGGCCAAGGATATTCATGTAATCATCAATGGTCATGATTATACCGAATAATCCCTGGTCATAATCATACCAACAACTGTCCATCAATGCACTACGGGCCAATGAGGACTTTTACCACATCATTTATAACATTACGGTCATGATTATACCGAATGATCCCTGGTCATAATCATACCAATCAACAGTCCATCTATGCGCGTAAGCCAAAGATATTTATCACAATATAGCATGAGATGATGACAATGATATAAGAATCAATCAAATAAAATCAAATCAAATAAATCAAGGATAAATATTAAAGACTTTAAATTTATCTAGAGTTTAAAAATATCCAAATTGTCAACACGATATCGCTTTGTGGAGTAAAATTCAAGAATAATATTCATGTACCAAAAATAATTTGGATGAAAAAGAAATATATTTTTCGTAAATAAGTATCCCGTGAATAAGTACTTGAGTACTTCGAGAATAGTACCTCGTGAATAGTACCCTCGACATGAAAAAGTACCCCAAATACCGAGTGAATAATATTCAGTGAATAGTAATTGGGTGAATAGTAACTCATGAATAGTAACTCGTGAATAGTACTCTGACATGAAAAGTGCCCCGAATACCCGAGTGAATAATATTTGAGTGAATAGTAATTGGGTGAATAGTAACCCATAAATAGTAACTCATGAATAGTATTTCATCATGAAAAGATCAATAATTATCAAGAAAGCTCAGAATAATATTTCCATGAAAAGATACTGGATGAAGCGCAAATATCAAGGATATTCTACTAATTTCATGGAGTATAGAAGCCAAAACTTCAACAAAATGAGTATAGAATTCAAAATCAAAACGAAATAATATTACTTACATACTACGAGTATGGAAGAAAATATTATTTCGCTTAATATCGAACAAAAAATAACATCCTTGAATCTAAAAATAATATTCCAATGAATATTTAATCGAAGATAATATTCCTACTAATATTGAATCGAAGATAATATTCTTTATGAATATCGAATGAAAAATAATATTCATACGAATACGAAAAAATAATATCTCTTCGTAATATGAAATAAATAATACCCCTTACCTCGTAAGAAGATCGATATCGGAATAGTGAAGTAGCAGACTACTTCTTTCTTTCTCTTTTTCTCTCTATAGCTTCTCTCTATAATTGCTCTTGTGAGACTTAGTGAATTGGTGAGAATGAAGGAAGAATGAGCTTTTATTTATAGGAAAATATAGTTTCATAATTTCACGCTTTGGGGCTCAAATATTACAAGATAATACCTTCATCTTTTCCTTCATTTTTAATTTAGTCCTGCAAGTATTATCAAACTTGCACCACCTCCCCAATAGTATATCATGTGAATCAATAGTTCAATCATGTGAATCAATAGTTCTATACATGTGAAAAAAATAATTACAAAGATAAGACTCTTCATCTATACCTCCATTTTTAACTTAGTCATGCAAGTATTATCAATCTTGCACCACCTCCCCTAATAGTACATGAATGTGAATCAATAGTACACATGTGAACAAATAGTTATAAGTATGTGAATTAATAGTAATTAATTGCTCATTTATCCAATTAATTATCCGATTGGTAAATATAACTTCCAGACATCAATTATTATCGAAATAAATGTCGATTTCCACTAACACTAATAATCCCAACACAATGGAACTATCAATTTCATCTTTAATCAACACGAACTTATTCATCATTAATATTATAACTCACAATATTTAACAAACTGTGTCGCTCCCAAGAAAGAGGGGCTTTCCGATAAGGATTTCTCCTTATCATGCGCAAATTAGTGACCAAACCTTTCCTCGACAGTAACTTTCTAGACATCATCAATATTGCAAATAATAATATGAATAACTTTGTCGCTCTCAATTATTGATTTAATAATATAAAATATTATGCAGATGATACTTTGTGACAATAATTGAATCAATAATATGAGAGATATGATGCAAAGAATTATCGTAGCAATAATTGAGTATAACCGAGTGACTTCTTACGTAAGCATCAATAATCAATACCGTATGCTACTACGCAACCACGCCAGACATCGTATTTTTTACTACCGGGTAGTTCAACAGCTTAACGGTAAAACTTTCGTCGTTATTTTTATAAAAAGATAATTCATCATTTTCTAACTACGACAATACTTCCGTTGTGGGGGTCCACTAATGATTGTGTCATCGCATTTAATATTCCCTCGTTAAAACGAATATTCCCGACCAATCGAATATTTTATAACAACTTGCTTACTTTGCAAAATTTATAAATATTACCCACAACTATAACATTATATCAAATCCACACCATAATATAAAAAATATTTTCGAGAAAATTAATATCTTTATTCATAAAATTTGGGGTCTTACAATCTCCCCTCCTTATGAAATTTTGCCCTCAAAATTTACGTACGTACCTGGTATGTCGAAGAGGTGAGGATACCTCGTCAGATTCTAACTCTTGAGGTATAACCTTTGAGCGTAGAATATGATCCTTCTTATCCAAGATTTTAACACGTATCTCCTCATACGCTAAATCTTCCGCTATCTCGTCTAGTTCCAATTCAATAATGTGGTTCGGGTCATCCACATATTTACGTAACATTGATACGTGAAAAATGTTATGAACATGCAATATACTTGGCGATAAAGCGAGTCTATAGGCCACAGTTCTTACTTGATCGAGGATTTCAAATTGGCCAATTGAATCGAGGGTTGAGATTTACTCTCTTCATCGATTCTTGCTTCTAGAATAACGCCCTCTTGAACCTTCTTCTTCACATTCATCACCTCCGTGTGTCCGTAGCTTGGCGGCTTTTAACTTTATCGATTAAAGTCGATTCTACTCGTATATTTGATATCACCACATGGGTCCTTAGAGTCTTTAACTCTATCTTTATCATTTGTAAGTCATATGAAATGGGTCTTTATGTTAACAATGTTGCACTCAGAAACGATATACGATCTTCTACTCAACGCATCGCCTACCACGCTCGCTTTTTCCACATGATGATATTGAATGGTATAATCGTAATCTTCAATAAATCGAGCCAACGCTCTTTGGCGCGATTATACGCTCGTTTTGGGTGAAGAAATATTTGAGGGTTTTAGAAATGGGTTTTGTATCGGGTCAATACAAAATTTGATTTCACGCCTAGGGTAGGCCAAGAAGTCTTCGTGAATACGTCAAAAATTTATTAACAATAGAAATATTATTCAAAATCGCGACCTCATCCAAGACTTGGATAACACGTCACATTGATACCTATCAACTTGCCATCGTCATTCACTGGGCACCCTACGAAAGTCCGCTTTGGCATTCCACACAAGGAAGTCACCAACGAAAAGGCTCGGGGCTCTTTACTTATGGCTTGATATAACAAAGTGATTGACTTTAGTGGTTTGGTTGCTTGAATTCATAACAGTTGGTTAGGAATATGAAAGCTAACAACCTTACGAAAATAATCAATTTTGGCATGATGAGTAGTTAACCAATCGATTCCTAAAATCACATCAAGGGCAAGTATTTTCAAAGAGATAAGATCGACAGTAACGTGAAAGTGTCGATTTGAATCAACAAGATTTATAAATGATGGAGGTAACGAAGGTTTCTACTAACGAAAGTTTCAACCAATAAGTCAAAGTCTAACTTCTCCGGGGTCAAATTTAAACGTTGAGTGCAAGCAAAGAGATAAAAGAATGGGTAGAACCCCAGATCTAATAAGGTATAGACTTCAGCAAGAATTTATAATTAACTAACCCGCGATAACTTCGTTCGGGTTACTCGCTTTTGAGAAGTCACAAAAAAACGCTCTTCCCGAAACCACACGACTTTGTTTTGTCCAGTATCCGCCTTTGGTGCCACCGCCCCACCGGACTTGATTTCGCTACAGACAAAATCGAGCTATGTGACCGCCTTTTCCACAACTAAAACATACCTTGAAGGTCAGTGAATAGCTTGGACTTATGTGTCCCTCCTCCCGATCTCAGTAGCATCTAATCGGGCGGTCGTTTCTCCTCCCTAGAATTTGTTGTTGGTGTTGGTGCTCACCGACGCCTTCCCATCATCGTTAAATCTTCTTTCTTTCCATTTCCACTTATTATTATCTCGCCATGATTACCACCAAAAGTGGTTACCATTCTTAGCATGATAATTTCCCCGATGGTTATCATTGTTCGATGGTCGCTGCCACCGTGACGATTATTATTATCGTGTTGTTGGTCGTTGCCTTTTGGTTGTCTTTGACTCATTATCGCGCTCCAATAATCGAGCCCTATTCACAACATCCTAATATAAACAAAGTTTGTGAGAAATGAGGTATCGACGATATCGGGTTTCAAACCTCTTAGAAACATTCATGTCATTCGCTCCTCATTATCAACCAAATGGGATGCAAACCGGACAACTCGCAAAACTTAGCCTCGTCATCATGACACGGCCATATTGTTTTGCTCCAACTTGATGAACTCCACCTCCTTCATGTGATGAATACTTTCGAAAGTACTTGTCGTTGAATAACTCTTGGAACTTCTCCCAAGACATCTTCAAAGTCATGGCAGTCGAGTACGCTTTTATGATTTCCACCAATAATCTGCTTCTTCACAACATAAAGGTGGCAAAGGAACCTTTTGCTCTTCGGAGCATCCCAAGACATCAAATATCTTGGTGATCTTCTTTATCCACGCCTCTCTTTAAGTGGTTTCGGCTCTCCCAAAAACTCCTGTGGTCCCAGCTCCTTGAATCGCTTAGCGGTGACCATCCGAGAGTTGCCAAAGGTTTCCACCGTATTTTGAACAGAGTCTCTCTCACCGATGTTGCATGAATTGCATAAAGCCTCTAAACATCCCATCGCTCATCATCCGATCGGTGTTGTTGTTTACCCGAGGATTATTGCCTTCTCGATGCACATTATCCTCGGTATTGATCGATGGTGACTCAATCTGGTCTCATGTTTCTTTATTGCTTATCTCAACATTTTCGATGCCATTTTCAAACACTCGCCACAAAACAAGGGTTAATTGACATGTCACATATTATCCCTATACTCTGACCGACCAATTAAATACCAAATAAACTTAGGTAGGTCATACTAGCGAAGAAATTCCCCGTCTCTCCCCTCCTAGTTCTTGTCTCACATCTCAGCCAGGGATCATATCCCTAAGCTTTGATACCAACTGTGACGCCCCCAAAATAGGTATACATCACCCATCTTGAGTCGCCAAATACATGGTACATAAATCAAATACAAACTTAATTATACAACCGTCGTAAAAAATACGACAAAACATAGCTGAGAGTTTAAACAAGAATATTGCCTTCTAGACAATATCCACACTCAATGAAGTCCTCATTACAATTATTATCACACTATTTCACAGAATAGTGAGGACTACTAAAGCCACTTATCCTGGACCATCACTCCATTCCCCGACTCGTCCCAGCTATATTCTCATTTCCTGAAGAGAACAATGAAAGAAAAGGGTGAGCTCAACTAGCCCAAAGAAAAATATTATGACTAAGATAATGCAGAATAAATTATCCTTAGCCTTCAACAATAATAACAACTGATAGAATATAATAGACAACAAGTTTTAGATCAACAACTGCAACGAATAAGCAATCCATTAGAAGAGTCAAGTAGAGCATGATATCTACTATCTTCTATGATTTAAAAAGTTTTTCATCAACTTTATCACTGAGACTCAGCTTAATAAATAAACCACATCATCGAATCATCCTTGCACTACGGCCAAGGATATTCATGTAATCATCAATGGTCATGATTATACCAAATAATCCCTGGTCATAATCATACCAACAACTCGCCCATCAATGCACTAAGGGCCAATGAGGACTTTTACCATATCATTTATAACATTACGGGTCATGATTATACCGAATGATCCCTGGTCATAATCATACCAATCAACAGATCCATCTATGCAAAGCCAAAGATATTTATCACAATATAAGCATGAGGATGATGATGATATAAGATTAATAAGAAATCAAGGATAAATTTTAAAAATTTAAATCAAATTTAAAATCAAATTATCATACAGAATCTCTTTAGGAGTAAAATTCAAGAATAGTATTCATGTATGAAAATAATTTGCCCCGAATACCCGAATAGTACCCAATGAATAATATTTGAATAGTGAATAGTAACCCCCAAATACCCGAATAATAACTCAATCATTGTGAATAGAACTTCGAATATTCCAATACCATGAAAAGATCAATAATTATCAAGAAAAAGCTTCGAATAATATTTCCATGAGAAGATATCGGATGAAAGCACAAATATCAAGGATATTCTACTAATTTCATGGAGTATAGAAGCCAAAACTTCAACAAAATGAGTATAGAATTCAAAATCAAACGAAATAATATTACTTACATACTACGTAGTATAGAAGAAAATATTATTTCAAGCTTAATATCAAACAAAAAAACATCCTTGAATCGAAAATAATATTCCAAATCTAATATTTAACGAAGATAATATTCCTACGAATATTGAATCGAATATAATATTCTTTATGAATATTGAACAAAAATAATATTCATACGAATACTAAAAAATAATATCTCTTAGAATATGAAATAAATAATACCCCTTACCTCAGAAGAAGACTGAATACTAGAATAGTGAAGTAGCAGACTTCTCTTCTTCTTTCTCTCTATAGCTTCTCTCTCTATAATTGCTCTTGTGAGACTTAGTGAATTGGTGAGAATGAAGGAAGAATGAACTTCTATTTATAGGAAAATATAGTTTTGATAATCGCACGCTTTTGGGGCTCAAAATATTACAAAGATAATACCTTCATCTTTTCCTTCATTTTTTAATTTAGTCTTACAAGTATTATCAAACTTGCACCACCTCCCTAATAATGTGAATCAATGAATCAATAGTTAAATCATGTGAATCAATAGTTCTATATACATGTGAAAATACTAATTACAAGATATAGTACCTCCATCTATACCTCCATTTTTAACTTAGTCATGCAAGTATTATCAATCTTTGCTACCTCCCTAATAGTACATGAATGTGAATTAATAGTACACACATGTGAACAAATAGTTATAAGCATGTGAATTAATAGCAATTAATTGCTCATTTATCCGATTAATTAACCGATTGGTCAATATAACTCTCTGGACATCAATTATTATCGAAAAAATGTCAATTTCCACTAACACTAATAATCCCAACACAATGGAACTATCAATTTCATCTTTAATCAACACGAACTTATTCATCATTAATATTATAACTCACAATATTTAACAACTGTGTCGCTCCTGTGAAAGAGGGGCTTTCCGATAAGAATTTCTCCTTATCATGCCAATTAGGTGACCAAACCTCTCCTCGATGTAACTTCTAGACATCAATAATATTACAAATAATAATATGAATAACTTTGTCGTCTTAATTATTGATTTAATAATATAAAATATTATGCAGATGATATTGTGACAATAATTGAATCAATAATATGAGAGATATGATGCAACAATTACTGTAGCAATAATTGAGTATAAGTGAGTGACTTCTTACGTAAGCATCAATAATCAATACCGGTAGTGCTTACTATGTAACCACGCCAGATTATTTGTTTCTTTTACTACCGGTAGTTCAACAGCTTTAACGCAGAAAACTTTTGCCGTTATTTTTATAAAAAGATAATTCTGTCATTTTCTAACTACGACAATACTTCCGTTGTAGGGTCCACTAATGATTATGCTGTCATTTAATATTCCTGTTAAAACGAATATTCCCCACCAATTAACTCAATAATATTTTATAACAACTTGCATACTTTGCAAAATTTATAAATATTACCCACAACTATAATATTATCTCAAATCTACACCATAATATAAAAAAAATATTTCGAGAAAATTAAATCTTTATTCATAAAATTTGGGGTCTTACACATGCCTCTGCCTTAAGTGGCTCTGGCTTTTCCAAAATCTCCGGCGGTCCCAACTCCTTGAATTGCTTAGCAGTGATTAGCCGTGAGTTGTCATTATTTTCACCTGCATTTTGAACAAGAATCTCTCTTGTTTGGTGTTGCATGAATTGTAGAAAGCTTCTAAACATCCCATCGTTCATCATTTGGTCGGTGTTGTTTATATGAGGATTATTGCCTTCCTAATGCACATTATCCTGGTTATTGATTGGCGGTGTCTCAACGGTCTCATGTGCTCCATTGCTTATCTCAAAATTTTCAAATGCCATTTTCAAAAACTGCCACAAAACAAGGGTTAATTGACATGCCACATATTATCCCTATATTCCGACTGACCAATTAAATAACAAATAAGCTTAGGTAGGACACACTAGCGAATGATTTACTTGTCTCTCCCATCCTAGTTCTAATCCTAGATATCCACCAGAGATCATATCCCTAAGCTCTGATACCAACCATGACGCCCCCAAAATAGGTCTACACAACCCATTCTGAGTCGCCAAATACATGGTTCAGAATTCAAATACAAACTTCATTTATACAACTGTTGTGCAAAATATGACAACACAATAGCTGAGTTTCAATACAAATATTGTCTCGTAGACAATATCTAAAC
The DNA here is from genome assembly GCA_020205615.1 of Panax quinquefolius. NCBI lineage: Eukaryota > Viridiplantae > Streptophyta > Magnoliopsida > Apiales > Araliaceae > Panax > Panax quinquefolius. The sequence goes on from CM035173.1 coordinate 89,947,237, forward strand.
TCAAATAAAGTCCTTATTACAAATATTGTCACACTATTTTACAAAATAGTGAGGACTACTATAATAACCATCTTGGACCATTACTCCACTCCCCGACTAGTCCCAACTATATTTGTGACACTCCAAAATCTAGGTACTTCATTCCCACAAGATTTGGTGCTCAGTATCCATACATTCATACTATCTACCCAAATAAAATAATATTTAAACCATAATCCTCCCTTAAAATAGGGTTACATCATTAAATTTAAAAACATCCCAGGTTGTCTAACCTTTAAACATCATATAAGTGCAGAAATAAAAATTATTACATCACGTCATTATATAAAAGTCTATGATCATCACAATAAATAAAATTACAAGTCTGCATCACTTGTATATTTTCCCCTTTCCTTTGCTAGTTAAAGGCTCATCTACCTTCTCAACTTTAGCTTAAATGAGTATATAAATATGCAAGAGTGAGCAAAACAATTGCTCATTGGATATAACAATGTATCAACAGTAGAATAATAATAATAACTGCCAACAATAGGCTCATCAAAACTGAATAGTACTCTAACGATGATAATTAAAAACTGGAATCCAAAATATTGAATATATCAAACTGAGGGTCATAAGACCATGAACTATATCCACAGTTGGGAGTAATCTTTCAACTTTAACTTTAACAATCATAAGACTATAAGGACTCATCGTACCTAGGGGAATCTGCCCTTCGTACAATGTATTGTGCACAAACATTTCAACGCTAAGCGTAAATTATCCCCTAATAATAATAGGGTTGTTCATCTCAGTATTTAGAGTACAAGTCCGCACCAAAGAAAGTTTAGTTTTTTGGATAAGCTTTCACGGGTAATTTGAAGTTTAACGAACATCAACTAGAGGACTAGTTGAATCAATAGTGTTTAATAACACAACAGTTGATCAATAATAACATAATATGAAACAATGAATAAGTGTAGGTGAACTAACTATATCTTGAACTCATGCTTAGAAACAACTACAAATGTAAGACCCTAACTTATTATAAATAAAATTGAAATTTTCTCTATTTATTATCCTGAAATAAAAAGGAGTTAATTTGATATAATACTTTGGTTATGGGTGAAATGTGCAAATTTTGCAAAATAAGCAAGTGGTTATAAAATATTCATTTCATGGGGAATATTCGTTTGGTCGTGGAATATTCTTTTTGCCGAATATCCGTCTGCATTTACGACACGATCAATTGAGGGACCCATAACGGAATAACTGTCGGATGAAGAAAATGACAAAGTTAAGTTTTTATAAATAATAGCGTAATTGTTACCGCTAACACTATTGGATTACCTGGTGGTTAAAATACGATAATATCGCGTGGTTGCATGATGAGCACACTACCAGACGCATATTGTTGTTGAATTATTGATCTTTACGTAAGAAGGCACTACTCAATAATTGTTATAGTAGTTTCTTGCTTAATATTTTATTTTATTGATTCAATAATTGTTTGCGTTGATAGTTTATATTATTGTTGTTTCAATAATTGTCACTTTGCAAGATGTTTCCATTATCGGATCAATAATTCATATTATTTGAATAATATTATTAGATAGCATTATTGGCAATGTCTAGAAAGTTCTATCGAGGAGAGGTTTGGTCACCTAATTGCTACCGGTTATACGTAATTGTGATTACGTAATATTATTTGTGAATAATTAATTATTGATTTATATGATAAGGAAATATTTATTTGATGTGGATATAAATGATGGATTTATTTATGTGGTTATAAATGAAGGAATTAATGTTGAGGTGTTTTATCGATATTTTGTCGAATTGGAGGTATTAAAAATCAAACCGGTGTTCTTGAGATATATTGCGTGAGTTATAATTTTTGATCCGACCGTTCGATTGTTGTGATTTTTGGATATGTTATACATATATAAGTTGAGTATATGTCCACAAATTTTGAATCGTTAAAATGAACGTATGATTTGTTATGAATTTTAAAGTTTGATGGTTCGGAAATTGTTGAAGTATCCGAATTTATCATTTTGGTGGAAAATTCTAGAATTGGTGGGCCCCACTTTTGGTTGGTGAAATGTGCTCAAATTGAATTTCAAATGTGGTGGGTGGCAATAGTAGCGGTAAAAGCCATCGGTAGTCGAGTCAATTTGCAAGGCGTACAGTAACATTTTCCTATAAATAGAGGGCAAAGTTAGAATTGAAAATCACACCAGAAACAAAGTTTTCTATCCTTCTCTCTCTATATTATCGAGCGTATTCTTTTTTTAGTATTTTGATACTTTGAGTGTTGTTATACTGCAAGTTCCTTCAAAGACTATATCTAGTATTCCAGTAAAATCATGTCTTTTGAGGTAAGGATGTTATTTTTTTCGTAATGATGTTATTCTTTCAATATCATTATACCTAAAATATTAGTATGGATTTTATTGTGGAATTTCTACCTTTTTGTGTCGGGGTTACTATTCACGATACGACACTATTCACGTATACGGCACTATTCACCAAAAAATAAAAATTTTCACAATCTTTGATTGTATCCATGTTTTGGTCTTTATGGTCACTATCTTTGTTTGTATCCATGTTTTGATCTTTATTTTTGAATTCTGCTTCACAATTGGTTATTATGAAGTATTATTGATCTTGGATAAACTGTTATACGAATCCCTAATATTTGTCCTTCTGTCTTACTGGATTCATTTTTTAAAAAATATTTTTCCTCATTCTCTGTCCTAAATGATGATATTACTGAATATCTTTGGCCTGTAGTGCAAAGATGAATGATTAATTGATGAATATCTTTGGCCGTAGTGTAAAGATGAACAGGTGTTGAGATGAACATGACCAACTGGTGATACAAATGAATATCTTTGGCCTGTAGTGCAAAGATGAATATTGATTAAAGATGTATATTGATTGTTGTTACAGGGATACAATATTGCAGATGGAATTTTAAATCTTAGAAGATAGTAGAACTCATTCTCTACTTGACTCTTCTATTGGATTCTTTGCTTCACTGCAATATTGATCTAAAACTTGTTGTCTATTATATTCTATCAGATTTTTCCCTGTTGAGGACTAATGATAATTTGTTGTATATTATCTTAGTCATAATATTCTTTACTGGGCTAGTTGAGCTCATACTTTTCCTTTTTTTTCCATTTTTCTTCTCAGGAGGTGAGAACATAGCGAGATTTAGTCGGGGTATGGAGTGATGGTTCTAGAAAGTTGTTGTAGCAGTCCTCACTATTTTTGTAAAAAATGTATGAATAATTGTAATGAGGACTTATTTGAGTATGGATATTATCTAGAAGACGATATTTATATTTAAACTCACAGTATGTGTTGTCGTATTTTGCACGACAATTGTATTATTGAAGTTGTAGTTTGCTTTCTGTACCATATATTTGGCGACTCTGAATGGGTGTTGTATACCTATTTTGGGGGCGTCACAGTTGGTATCAGAACTTAGAGATATGGTCTCTGGTGGAGATCGGGGAATAGAACTAGGAGGGGAAAGATGAGTAAATCCTTAGCTAGTGTGTCCTATCTAAGCTTATTAATTGGTCGGTCATAATATAGGGATATTATGTGATATGTTAATTTGTTTAATTAACCCTTGTTTTATGACAGTATTTAAGAATGTCTGCTGAGAACGTTAACAATGGAGTGTATGAGACTGTGGAACAACCTTTAGTCACAAACTAGGAGAACGTGCAACAGGAAGGCAATATTCCTCCTGTAAACAACACTACCGAGCAAAAGATGAATGATGGAATTTTTACGAGCTTTTTGCAGTTCATGCAAAATCAGACGAGGGAGACTCATGTACAAAATACGGGTGGAAATGATGGCAACGTGCGGTCTGTCACATCCAAGCAGTTCAAGGAGTTGGGACTACCATATTTCTGGGGAAAGCCCGATCTGATTAAGACGAAAATATGGGTCAAGAAAATTACCAAGATATTCGATGTCTTGGGATGCACGGAGGAACAGAAGGTTCCATTCGCCACCTTTATGTTCTGTGGTGAAGCGTACCCAGCCAGCCGTATTTAACATGTCTTGGGAAAGATTTCAGAATCTGCTTAATGACAAGTACTTTTCCGAAAGTATTCGGCATATGAAGGAGGTAGAGTTTATTAGACGGAATGTAACAAAGACGACGGTGTCTCACTACGAGGCGAAGTTCATGAGTTATCCAGTTCACACCTCATTTGGTAGAAAATGAGGAACGATGACGAGATGTTTCGAGAGGTCTAAAACCAGATTCGGCTAATACCTTATCTCTCATAAATTTTCTCTATATTCAGATGTTGTCAATGAGGCTCAATTATTAGAGTGAGATAATGAGTATACTCAACCGAGGGACCACAACCAGGTCATACATACCGGATGTGAAGGCCCGGTCATCGAAACGATGATAACCAACAGAGGAGGGAAAAATATGGACAAAGGCGATAACCACTAATTGGTGGTAATCGTGGCTATGATAATAGGAGAGGTGAGTCAAGTGGAAATTTCAGAAGAGGAGATTCAACAATGACGGAAGACATCAAGACCAAAGACCAAAGACCAACATAAAATTCTAGGGAGGAGAACGATCGCCAGCTTAGATGTTACAAATGCGGAAAGAGGGACATATCATTAAATCCGCCCACACAATCCAAGGTATGTTATAATTGTGGAAAGGAAGGACATATCGCTCGAGATTGTACTATAGCAAAACCAAGTTCAATGGGATGGTGACTCCAGGGGTGTCCCCGGATAAGTCAAAATCGGTTCTGGAAGAGCGTTTGTCGTAACTGGCCAAAACGTGAGGAACCCAAACGAGGTGATCACGGGTAAGCTAATCTTGAACTCTAGCAAAGTTTATACCTTGCTAGATATCGGTTCTACCCATTCTTTTATCTCTCCTGCTTGTGCTCAATGTTTAAACTTGACTCCGGAGAAATTAGACTTTGACTTATCTGTTGAAACTCCGTTGGGTGAAACCTTCGTTACATCTACAGTTTATAAATCTTGCTTGATACAAGTTGGCACAATCACATTACTTGTTGATCTTATTTCTTTAAAGATACTTGCTTTTGATGTGATTTTAGGGATTGATTGGTTAACTACTCATCATGCCAAAATTGATTATAACCAACCTGTTGTACGAATTCAAGTAACTAAACCATTAAAATCAATCACTGTCATATCTAGTCATAAAGCTATTCGTTTATTGAAAAACGGATGTCAAGCTTTCTTAGCCCATGTTATGGATTTGAATAAAGACATGTCGATTTGAATAATATTCCCATTGTTAGTAAATTTCCGACGTGTTTCTGAAGAACTTCCCGTCTCACCCCAAGAACGTGAAGTTGAATTCTTTATTGATCTTGAACTGCATACAAACCCATTTCTAAAACCCCATATCGAATGGCTCCTATTGAACTTCAGGAGTTAAAGGTCCAACTACGGAGTTGTTGGACATCTGCTTCATTCGTCCCCAAGACATCTCTTTGGGGTGCTCCTATTTTATTTGTAAAGAAGAAAGATTTTGAGTATGAGACATTGTATTTGAAAGTAGTATACACACAAGCCAATCATGTTTGATGATAAAGCATATACTTTGTAACAATCTTATTCATTTATTAATAAAAGTATTAATTTATTAAAGGCTTTTTAATTATCTACACGATGCTATTTTATAATATGTGATAAACCCATAGTTTTAAGCAATGCTTTTAGAATAATGATGATGATCATTCTAATGAGATCTAAATTCTTAGAAAGCTTTAAACTAAAATAGTTCCCAATCATTGGATTACTAAATTGGGGATTAGTGAATCCGGATAGATTGGTACATACGTTGCTTGCTCATTGGATGAGGATGATTGATCTCATGATCATTTGTGTGGAGACACTAAAGCAAGTATGTAGGTGCTTGTTAGAGAATAAGTTCAACGAACGTGGCTCGCTAAGGAATACGTAATGGAGTTTTACTTGCTGTCATAGGAATTCTCAGTAGTGATAGTAAGTCTGAAGTAATCCTTGGACTTGAGATCATCATAGTATCTTGTGTATGATGAGTTATACTTTGACTTATTCCTTAAGACCCTTAGGGTATATCAAAGGGTATGCTTGGGTATAATAAGTTGTACATGGAGATAATGTATGATCAATAAAGAATCTACCACTTCTAATAAAAGAAGAGAAATATCCTATGTGATTCGATAAATGACAACCCAAAGAGTCCTTTTGCCAAGGCGAATGAAATTAGAAATTCCATGTCTTATATTTAATTGGGACATTGTATGGTGGAAGGATTGAATTGTATCGGTAACTATTTACTCAAAGGGTTCTTTTATGATTAATGTTGAAATCTATATTATCTGGAAAGTCGTTGATCGCAGGAGGCTTATCCCATTGTAGAATAAATATTATTTATTTAAATAAATTAATTATTTAATTTATTTATTTAAATAAGATTAGAATTGTTCTAATTGATTTATTCACAACCTGTTTAATATGGAGAACCTAAAGGGTCACACCATAAAAGGAAGAATAATTATTTAAGAAGTTAATGGCATAATCGTAATAATATGTTAAGTATATTTAATTTAATCAATGGTGATAGAATAAATTAAATAGCTTAATATTTATTATTTAATATTTTAGAAATATTAAATATAAATTAATAAGATGAGTCTTATTAATATTATTACAATTATTATTATTTTAATTTCTAAAAGAGTTTAGGAATTAATTTAATATAAGTACTCTCATTTATTCCTAATTGGATTAGGAAGGAAAATTAGTTAAAGGAGTTTAATTAATTATCCCTAATAAGATTAGGGAGCTTAATTAATTAAAAGAATTTAATTAATTAAATAAATCCCAATTCCTTAATTGTTAAGGTGGATTGCCCACATCTATAAATAAGAGGAGTCTTATTATGGGTGGAGAGGTTGTTGACTTTTACAACATACGTAATAATTCCAATTTGTTGGAGAGTACGTCCTTTTCTATAGAGATAGAAAAACTAGGGATTAGCCAACCCTTTCTTCTTGAATCTTAATTTTTCCTTGGTGGATCACCTCTAGAGGCCAAACATATGGGTGGCTAACGTTGATCAAAGGAAGGAACAAAACCCCGGTGGATTCAAGTTGAACGCGAAAGGATTTGGAGGTGAACTTGTACTTGAGGAAGCTCGATCTTCAAGGGTATGATTTTATTCTTTATCTTCTCGTTTAATTAATAATTATGCATAAAGGGTGATCCGGGTATATGGTTTGTAAAATTTTAAAACTCTGATTTTCCACGTTTCTGCACTTTTTATGCAATTTGATTGCGCACATGAATATTACAAACCCTAATGATGATTGATTCACCGGAATTGAACCATGTCACCATCAAGAATATGTATCCCCTACCTTGCATTGATGACTTGTTCGACCGATTACAAGGAGCACAATTCTTTTCAAAGATTGATCTTCGCTCGGATATCATCACCAAGATTAAAATCGAGGATATTCCAGCAGACGCCTTCTAACTTCGGTATGGGCATTATGAATTCTTAGTCATGTCTTTTGGATTGACTAATGCTCCTGCTACTTTCATGGATATGATGAACCGAGTATTCAAGGAATATTTGGATCGATTCGTTGTTGTCTTTATTGATGACATCCTCATCTATTCCGGAAGCCGAAGATCATGAGCACCATTTGAAGTCGATACTTGAAAGGCTTCGTGAAAACAAGCTTTATGCCAAGTCAAGAAATGCGAGTTACGGCTTGAGGAAGTAGCATTCCTTGGGCGTGGTGTCAAAACATGGAGTATCTGTTGACCCAACGAAGATTGAAGCAATCTGAAGTTAGAAGCAACCAAGTCGGGATGACTAAAAGCACGCACTCTCTGGGCTTAGTTGGTTATTATCGAGATTCGTGGAAGGATTTTCTCAAATCGCTATCTGATTAACTCGGTTGTCTCTTGGAAGATACAAAATTCGTATGGAGCGAGGAATGCGAGAAGAGTTTCCAAGAGGTCAAGAGGAGACTCATTTCGGCACTCGCTTCCGCAATACCATCTGGTTCGGATGGATTTGTTATTTACATCGATGCTTCAGGCAAAGGTTAGGATGTGTTCTCATGCAACATGGGAAAGTCATAGCCTATGCCTCGCGACAACTCAAAGAATATGAGAGGAATTATCCTACTTATGATCTGGAGTTGGCAGCAGTCGTATTCGCGTTGAAAATTTGGAGACACTACTTGTATGGGGAGAAAGTGGAGATTTATACGGACCATAAAAGCCTCAAATATTTCTTCACCCAAAAAGAACTCAACATGCGGCAACGACATTGGCTTGAGCTGTTGAAAGATTACGATCACACTATTCAATATCATCTTGGAAAAACGAGCGTAGTAGTTGACGCATTGAGTAGAAGATCATATGCGAGTACGAGTGCGATATATTGTCAACACAAAGGCCCATTTTGTATGACTTGCAAAGGATGGAGATAGAATTAAAGACTCGAGGACCCACATGATGATGGCAAATATCTGAGTAGAAACAGACTTTAATCGATAAAGTTAAAGTCGCTTTCAAACTACGGACTGAAATGATGCGTTATGAAGAAGAAAGTGCAAGAAGGAGCTATTCCAGAAGCAAGAATCGATGAAGAAGGAATACTTCGAGTCAACTCTAGACTTTTCATTCCTAACGATTCTAACTTGAAGCATAGAATCATGATGGAGGCACACAACACCCTGTTTGTAATCCATCCTGGGAGTACCAAAATGTATCATGATATTCGACATACATTTTGGTGGAACAATATGAAGAGAGAGATCGTGAAGTTTATCTCGAGGTGTTTAACTTGTCAACGTGTAAAGGCAGAGCATCATGTGCCAAAAGGTCCATTACAACCACTTGAGATTTCAGAATGGAAGTGGGAACACATTACCATGGATTTTGTTACGGGTCTTCCCAATGTTTCTCAAGGTATAGATGCGATTTGGATTATTGTTGATAGATTAACCAAGTTTGCCCATTTCTTGCCTATACGTGAGACTTATTCCCTTGAACATCTTGCTCGTATGTACTTGAATGAGATTGTGAGATTTCATGGCATGCCAGTATCCATAGTTTCAGATCGTGACCCAAGATTCACTTCACGATTGTGGGTTAGCTTGCAGAAGGCTATGAGCACCTGATTTCTGATTGATTGACATACCATCCTCAAACTGACGGACAATCGGAGAGGATCTATTCAAACCCTTGAAGATCTATTAAGACTCTGTGTCCTAGATTTCAAAGGAAGTTGGGATAAGTACTTGCCCTCGGTGGAATTCTCCTACAACAACAAAGCTTATCAAACAAGTATAGGCATGGCTCCATTCGAAGCGTTGTATGGATTTAAAGTGTCGCTTTCTCGGTATCTTTGGGGACGAGGGGAGAAGCAACATTATTGGGACCAAAATTAGTACACATGACTACGAGAAAAGATCCAAATGATTCGACAACGATTCAAACCTCACAAGATCGACAAAAATAGTTATGTTGATCTTCATTGAAAGGGCGTGGAATTTAATATTGGAGATCATGTCTTTATTACGTATTGCTCCATGGAAGGGAGTTACAAGATTTGGGAAGAGAGGAAAGCTCAATCCACGATTTGTTTGTCCATTTGAGATTCTTGATGAATAGGAAATGTGGCATATAGACTCGCATTACCTCCAAGCATGTCTCGTGTTCATAATGTTTTTCACATATCTATGCTTCGTAAATATGTGAAAGACCCGAACCATATTATTGAGTTAGAACCAGACGAGATAGGCGAAGATTTAACGTACGAGGAGGTATGTAAGACCCCAACTTATTATAAATAAAATTTAATTTCTTCTATTTATTATTTTGAAATAGTAAGGGTTGATTTGATTAATGTGGTTAGTTATGGGTACAAATGCGCAAATATCTTAAATAAGCAAGTGGTTATAAAATATTCATTGTTGTCGAAGAATATTCGTTTGGTCGGGAATATTCTTACCGCTTCAGGAATATTCGTGACGACGCGACCTTTTATGTGGGCCCCATAACAAAAGCGATTGAATGAAGAAAACGACAAGTATAAGTTGTTTATAAATAACGATAGTAGTTATTACTGTTATCTTTGTTGGAATACCCTATGGTTAAAACACGAGAGCACACGATATTGCACCAATTATTGATTCTTACGTAAGAAGGCACTACTCAATAATTATTACAATAATTATTTATCAATATTTTATTTTATTGATTCAATAATTGTTACGTTGATATTTTATATTATTGTTGTTTCAATAATTGTCACTACACAGTATTTTCATTATCAGATCAATAATTCATATTATTTGAATAATATTATTAGATAACATTATTGGCAATGTCTAGAAAGTTCTGTCTAAGGAGAGGTTTGGTCACCTAATTGCGCGCCAGTAAGGAGAAATCCTTATTGGAAAGCCCCTCTTTCCTGGGAACGGCCTAATTGTCGATATTGTGATTCTGTAATATTATTTATGAATAATTAATTATTGATTTATATGATAAGAAAAATATTCATTTTATGTGGATATAGATGGAGAAAATTTTAAAGTGACAATTGTTAAAAAATTGATATTTTATTTTTTCTGATAAAACAATTTATTTAAATATATTATTATATTTTAATAATATAATAATGGTGATATTTTTACAATGAATGTGAGATATATGAATATAAGAGGCGGAAGAGTATTTTTGTTGCAAAATTTATTTAAAACATGTTAAACATGTCTGTGGGCCCCATTCTTGAATGAAATTTGATTATAAATTTGTAAAATCGCCTGGTTTGTGGATTTTGGTCAATTTCTTTGGAATTTGGAAAACTTTCTTACTCGCAAAGTTGTAGAGAATGAAATTTCCTATGTAAAAACATAAGGTTTGAATTTTTCCGATAAAAGGGCCATTTATTATGAATTATTGAAGTTCTCAAGTTCAAAATAATTAATTTTGGAAGTTTTAATTATTTTAATATGAAAAAACGTTTTTTGTCATTAATTGTGGGTCTTGCATGTGATGTAAATTGTTGAATTCAAATCTAAGAAAATGGGCGTAAAAATTTGTATATATATATATATATTAATATTTTATTAAATTTTCTGCTTTGGTGTTCTAAGCATTTTCCTATAAATAGGGTGCTTAGATTAGAATTGAAAATCACACTAAAAACCTAAGTTTTCTCTCTATATTATCGAGCGTATTCTTGTGAGTATTTTGATACTTTGAGTGTTGCTATACTGATTGCAAGTTCCTTCAAACTATATATCGATATTCCAAATTAATAATTACTATTCTTTTCGAGGTAAGGGATATTATTTTTTAAAAATGATATTATTTCTTCTAATATCATTATGCCGAATATTGGTAAGATTTTTCTTGAAAATTCTTCTCTTTTAGTGTCGAGGTTACTATTCACGTATCTGACTTATTCACGATATCTGACACTATTCACTTAATACTGCACTATTCACGTAAAAACAAAATTAAATTCTCGTTTTTCCAAAATATCTATTATGGATACTAGCTTTGATTGTATCCATGTTTTGATCATTCTTGAATTTTACTTCACTACGATTTATTTATGAAGTATTTTTGAACTTGGATTGTTTGAAATCTGAATCCTTAATATTTATTCTTTTGTTTCAATTTGGATTCGCTTTCTTTAAAATATTTTCATCATCCTTAGTCCTAAATGATGATATTATTGAATATCTTTGGCCCAGAGTGCAAAGATGAATGAATTTTGATGAATATCTTTTGGCCCAGAGTGCAAAGATGAACAGTGTTGAGATGAACATGACCATCGATGAATATCTTTGGCCTATAGTGCAAAGATGAATATTTGATTCAAGATGTATATTGATTGATGTTACATGGATAAAATATTGATGATGGACTTTTAAATTCATAGATTATAGTAGATTTCATTCTCTACGTAACTCATCTATGAATTATTATTTTCGCTGCGAATATTGATCTGAAACTTGTTGTCTATTGTATTTTATCGTATTTTCCTGTTGAAGACTAACGATAATTTTCCTATATTATCTTAGTCATAATATTCTTTACCGGGCTAGTTGAGCTCACCCTTTTCCTTTTGTTCCATTTTTCTTCTCGGAGGCGAGAGAATGTAGCGAGTTCTAGTCGGGTATGGAATGATGGTTCTAGAAGTCGTTTTTAGTAGTCCTCACCATTTTGTAAAATAATGTACCAATAATTGTAATGAGGACTTATTTGGGTGTGAATATTGTCTAGATGGTAATATTTGTATTTAAACTCACAGTTTATATGTTGTATTAATAAAGTTGTAGTTGTTTACATTACATGTTATTGATTTACTCAAAATGGGTGATGTATACCTATTTTGGGGGCGCATGATTAATATCGTAGCTTAGGGATATGATCTCTGGCGGAGATCGGGAATAGAACTAGGAGGGAGAGAGACGAGTAAATCCTTCGCTAGTGTGTCCTACCTAAGCTTATTTGTTAGTTGGTCAGTATATAGGGATATTATGTGATATGTTGATTTCCATAATTAACCCTTGTTTTATGGAAGTATTTGAGAATGTCGACTGAGAATGTTAACAGTGGAGTAAATGAGACCATGGAGACACCTTTACTCACAAACGAGGAGAACATGCAACAAGGTGGCAATGTTCCTCCTATGAACAACACCACTGAGCAGATGATGAACGATGGGATGTTTAGAAGCTTTTTGCAGTTCATGCAAAAATCGCAGACGAGGAGACTCGTGTACAAAATACAGAAGTGGAAATGATAACAACGCACGGTTTGTCACACACGACAGCAGATTAAAGAGTTGGGACCACCAAAATTCGGGAAAGCGGGATCCGATTAAGGCGCAAAACGTGGTCAAACAAATCACCAAGATATTCGATGTCTTGGGATGCATGGAGGAATAGAAGGTTCCATTCGCCACCTTTATGTTCCGTAATGAGGCGATTCTTGGTGGGAATCATGAAGCGTACCATCCAAATTACACTTTCAAGACATGTCTTGGGAGACGTTTGAAGCTGTTCAATGACAAGTACTTTCACGAAAGTATTCGTCATATGAAGGAAGTAGAGTTTATTAGATTGGAACAAAATAACATGACGGTGTCCCCCGATCGAAGGCGAAGTTTGCAGAGTTATCGAGTTTGCACCTCATTTGGTGGAGAATGAGGAACGATGACGCGGATGTTTCGAGAGGTTTGAAACCCAGCGTACGTCGATATCTCATTTCTCATAAATTTTCTCTCTATTCAGATGTTGTCAACAGGGCTCAATTATTAGAGTGAGATAACGAGTACGTTCAACCGAGGGACCACAACCAGGATCATATCGATAACAGCAGTCATCAAAACAACGATAACCAGCGGAGAAAGAAAAATACGGACAAGAATGGTAACCATTCTGGTGGTAATCATGGCCATGAAAATAGAAGAAGCGAGTCGGGGGGAGATTTTAAAAAGAGGAGATTCAACAACGACCATGTGAAGACATCAACACCAGCAACAACTGGTTCTAAGGGAGGAGAACGACCACCGGTCGTATGTTATAAATGTGGAAAAGAGGGACATATCATTGAAACCGCCCACAACAGTTTCAAGGTATGCTATAATTGTGGAAAAGAAGGACGTATCGCTCGAGATTGTATGGTAACAAAACCAAGTCCAGTGGGGATGGTGACTCAAAAGGTCATCCCCTGAAAAGTCAAAAGTCAATCGGTTCTGGAAGAGCGTTTGTTGTGGATCGTCAAAAATGCGAGGAACCCAAACGAGGTGATCACGGTAAGCTAATCATAAATTTTTGCGAAATTTATACCTTACTTGATACCGGTGCTACCCATTCATTTATCTCTCCTATATGTGCTCAACGTTTAAACTTGACTCCGGAGAAATTAGACTTTGATTTATCTATGGAGACTCCGTTAGGAGAAACTTTCATCACATCCACTGTTTATAAATCTTTTTTGATCCAAGTTGGCACCATCACATTACCTATTGACCTTATCTTTTTAAAGATACTTGCTTTTGATGTGATTTTAGGGATTGATTGGTTAACTACTCATCATGCCAAAATTGATTATTTTCGTAAGGTTGTTAGTTTTCATATTCCTAACCAACTTTGTTGTACGAATTCAAGTAACTAAACCATTAAAATCAATCATTTGTCATATCTAGTCATAAAGCTATTCGTTTATTGAAAAACGGATGTCAAGCTTTCTTAGCCCATGTTATGGATTTGAATAAAGACATGTCAGATTTGAATAATATTCCTATTGTTAGTAAATTTCTAGACGTGTTTCTCAAGAACTTCCTGTTCACCCCGTAATGTGAAGTTGAATTCTTTATTGATCTTGAACTGCACAAAGCCCATTTCTAAAACCCCATATCGAATGGCTCTATTGAACTTCGAGTTAAAGGTCCAACTACAGAGGAGTTGTTGGACATCGGTTTCATTCGATCCTAGTACATCTCTTTGGGGTGCTCCTATTTTATTTGTAAAGAAGAAAGATGGGAGTATGCGACTTTGTATTGACTATCGAGAATTGAACCATGTCACCATCAAGAATAGGTATCCATTACCTCGTATTGATGACCTGTTTGACCAGTTGCAAGGAGCACAATTCTTTTCAAAGATCGATCTTCGTTCTGGTTATCATCAAATTGAAGATTAGAACCGAGGATATTCCAAAGATCGCCTTGAGTAACTCGATACGAGCATTATGAATTTTTAGTCATGCCTTTTGGATTGACTAATGCTCCTGCGGCTTTCACGGATATGATGAACCGAGTATTCAAGGACTATTTAGATCAATTCGTTGTTGTCTTTATTGATGACATCATTATATATTCCAAAAGCCGTGAAGATCATGAGCACCATTTAAAGCTGGTACTCCAAAGGCTTCGTGAAAATAAGCTATATGCCAAGTTGAAGAAATATGAGTTCTGGCTTGAGGAAGTAGCATTCCTTGAGCACGTGGTGTCAAAACATGGAGTGTCTGTTGACCCGACGAAGATTGAAGCAATACAAAGTTCGGAGCAACCGAAGTCGGTGACCGAAGTACGTAGCTTTCTAGGCTTAGCTGGTTATTATCGGAGATTCGTGGAAGGATTTTCTCGAATCGCTACTCCATTAACTCAGCTGACTCGAAAAGATATAAAATTCGTATGGAGCGAGGAATGCGAGAAGAGTTTCCAAGAGCTTAAGAGGAGACTTATTTTGGCACCTGTTCTGACAATACCATCTGGTTCGGATGGATTTGTTATCTACAGCAATGCTTTAGGCAAAGGGTTAGGATGTGTTCTCATGCAACGTGAGAAAGTCATAGCCTATGCCTCGCGACAACTTAAAGAATATGAGAGGAATTATCCTTCTCATGATCTAGAGTTGGCAGAAGTCGTTTTCGCGCCAAAGATTTGGAGGCACTATATATATAGAGAGAAAGTGGAGATATATTCAGACCATAAAAGCCTCAAATATTTCTTCACCCAAAAGGAACTCAATATGCGGGAATGATGACGTTGGCTCGAGCTATTAAAAGATTATGACCACACCATTCAATACCATCCTGGAAAAGCAAACGTGATAGCTGACGCGTTGAGTAGAAGATCATATGTAGAAACGAGTGTGATGATGTCAAGTATACGCATAGAACCAACTTTAATCGATGAAGTTAAAGTTGCTCAAGCCACAGACCCGAAGCTGATGCGTATGAAGAAGAAAGTACAAGAGGGTGCTATTCCAAAAGCAAGAATCGATGAAGAAGGAATACTTCGAGTCCACTCCAGACTTTGTGTTCCTAATGATTCTAATTTAAAGAACAAGATCATGATGGAGGCACACAATACACCATTTGCAATCCATCCTGGAAGTACCAAAATTTATCGTGATCTTCGACATACATTTTGGTGGAATAATATGAAGAGAGAGATTGCAAAGTTTATCTCGAGGTGTTTAACTTGTCAACGTGTAAAGGCGGAGCATCAAGTGCCTAAGGGTCCATTGCAACCACTTGAGATTCCGAAATGAAAGTGGGAACACATTACCATGGATTTTGTTATGGATCTTCCCACGGTTTCTCAAGGCATAAATGCTATTTGGGTTATTGTTGATAGATTAACCAAGTCTACTCATTTCTTGCCAATACGGGAGACTTATTCCCTTGAACGTCTTGCTAGTATGTACGTGAATGAGATTATGAGATTGCATGGCATACCGGTATCCATTGTTTAGGATCGTGACCCAAGATTCACTTCACGATTTTGGGTTAGCTTGCAAAAAGCTATGGACACGGATTTACAATTCAGTTCGGCATACCATCCTCAAACGGACGGACAATCAAAGAGGACTATTCAAACTCTTGAAGATTTTTTAAGACTCTGTGTCCTAGACTTAAAAGGGAGTTGGGATAAGTATTTACCATTGGTGGAATTCTCCTACAACAACAGTTATCAGGCAAGTATAGGTGTGGCTCCATTCGAAGCATTATATGGACGAAAGTGTCACTCTGCAATATATTGGGATGAGGTGGGTGAAGCAACATTGTTGGGACCCGAGTTGGTACGTTTGACTACGAAAAAGATCCAAATAATTCGACAACGTATACAAACGGCATAGGATCGACAAAAGAGTTATACGGATCTTCATCGAAAGGACGTGGAATTTAGTATTGGGGATCATGTATTGTTGCGTGTTGCTCCATAGAAGGGAGTTACAAGATTTGGGAAGAGAGGAAAGCTCAATCCACGATTTATTAGCCCATTTTAGATTCTTGACCGAGTAGGAAATGTAGCCTATAGACTCCCGTTACCTCCAAGTATATCTCGTGTTCATAATGTTTTTCAAATATCTGCGCTTCATAAATATGTGAAAGACCCGAACCACGTTATTGAGTTAGAACCGGACGAGATAGCTAAAGACTTAACGTACGAGGAGGTACCTGTCAAGATCTTGGATAGGAAGGAGCATGTCCTATGCACAAAGGTCATACCCCAAGTTAAAGTTTTGTGGAGAACCTATCTTTATTGAGGAAATGACTTTAGGAGTTGGAAGCGAAATGAAAGCGAGGTATCCTCACCTTTTCAAACACCGTGCATATCGTCACGTTAATTTCGAGGATGAAATTTCATAAGGAGAGGAGGTTGTAAGACCCCAACTTATTATAAATAAAATTTAATTTCTTCTATTTATTATTTTGAAATAGTAAGGGTTGATTTGATTAATGTGGTTAGTTATGGGTAAAATGCGCAAATATTTTAAATAAGCAAGTGGTTATAAAATATTCATTGTTGTCGAGGAATATTCGTTTGGTCGTGGAATATTCTTACTTGTCGGGAATATTCGCATGACTGACGGCAGCAAGCGCCTGTGTGGGCCCCATAACGAAAGCGATTGGATGAAAAAAAGACAAGTATAAGTTGTTTATAAATAACGCCAGAGTTATTACCAATTAATACTTGTTGGAATACCGTTGGTTAAAACACAAAGTGTACTTACGATATTGCACCAATTATTAATTCTTAAGTAAGAAGGCACTACTCAATAATTGTTACGATGAATTATCGCTCAATATTTTATTTTATTGATTTAATAATTGCTACGTTGATATTTTATATTATTGCTGTTTCAATAATTGTCACTACACAATATTTTCATTATATGATCAATAATTCATATTATTTGAATAATATTATTAGATAACATTATTGACAATGTCTAGAAAATTACATCTACAAGGAGAGGTTTGGTCACCTAATTGCGTGCGCCAAGATGAGAGAAATCCTTATTGGAAAGCCCCTCTTTCCACTGAAACTACTTTGTTTATCGATATTGTTATTCTGTAATATTATTTGTGAATAATTAATTATTGATTTATATGATAAGGAAAATATTCATTTTATGTGGATATAGATGGAGAAAATTTTAAAGTGACAATTGTTAAAAAATTGATATTTTATCTTTTCTGATAAAACAATTCATTTAAATATATTATTATATTTTAATAATATAATAATGGTGATATTTTTATAATAAATGTGGGATATATGAATATATGAGGCGGACGAGTATTTTTGTTGCAAAAGTTGTTTAAAACATCTTAAACATGTCTGTGAGCCCATTTCTTGACTGAAATTTGATTATAGCCTGTAAAATCGCCCGTTTGTGGATTTCGGTCAGTTTCTGTTTGGAATTTGGAAAAACTTTCTTCTGCAATGTTGTAGAGAATGAAATTTCCTATGAAAAAGACATAAGGTTCAAATTTTTCTGACAAAAGGGCTATTTATTATGAATTATTGAAGTTCCGAAGTTCCGATATAATTAATTTTTGGAAGTTTTAATTATTTTTAGTATGAAAAATGTTTTTGTCATTAATTGTG
The DNA here is from genome assembly GCA_020205615.1 of Panax quinquefolius. Taxonomy (NCBI): domain Eukaryota; kingdom Viridiplantae; phylum Streptophyta; class Magnoliopsida; order Apiales; family Araliaceae; genus Panax; species Panax quinquefolius. Next base: position 89,965,688 of record CM035173.1, read on the forward strand.
GGTCTTGCATGTGATGTAAATTGCTGAATTCAGATCTAAGAAAGTGGGCGTAAGAAATTTGTATATATATATATATATTAATATTTTATTAAATTTTCTGCTTTGGTGTTCTAAGCATTTTCCTATAAATAGGGTGCTTAGGTTAGAATTGAAAATCACACCAGAAACTGAAGTTTTCTCTCTCTATATTATCGAGCGTATTCTTGTGAGTATTTTGATACTTTGAGTGTTGCTATACGGTGCAAGTTCCTTCAGCGTTATATCTGATATTCTAGCCAGAAGTACTATTCTTTTTGAGGTAAGGGATATTATTTTTTAAAAATGATATTATTTCTTCTAATATCATTATGCCAGAATATTGGTAAGATTTTTTCTTGATAAATTCTTGTCTTTTAGTGTCGGGGTTACTATTCACGTATACTGCACTATTCACGTATACGACACTATTCACGAATACGGTACATCTTATTCACAAAAAAAAAATTTCCTTTTTTGTCCAAAATATCTATTATGGATACTAGCTTTGATTGTATCCATGTTTTGATCATTCTTGAATTTTACTTCACTACGGTTATTTATGAAGTATTTTTGAACTTGGATTGTTTGAAATACGAATCCTTAATATTTATTCTTTTGTTTCACTGGATTCGTTTTCTTTAAAATATTTTTCATCATCCTCAGTCCTAAATGATGATATTACTGAATATCTTTGGCCTGTAGTGCAAAGATGAATGAATTTTTGATGAATATCTTTGGCCCAGTAGTGCAAAGATGAATAGTGTTGAGATGAACATGACCAATCGATGAATATCTTTGGCTCAGAGTGCAAAGATGAATATTTGATTCAAGATGTATATTGATTGATGTTACAGGGATAAAATATTGATGATGGACTTTTAAATTCATAGATTATAATAGATTTCATTCTCTACGTAACTCATCTATGAATTATTATTTTCGTTGCGAATATTGATCTGAAACTTGTTGTCTATTGTATTTTATCAGATTTTTCCCTGTTGAAGACTAACGATAATTTTTTTATATTATCTTAGTCATAATATTCTTTACTGGGCTAGTTGAGCTCACCCTTTTCCTTTTTGTTCCATTTTTTTTTCAGGAGGCGAGAATGTAGCGAGTTCTAGTCGGGGTGTGGAGTGATGGTTCTAGAAATCGTTTTAGTAGTCCTCACCATTTTTGTAAAAAAATGTACCAATAATTGTAATGAGGACTTATTTGGGTGTGAATATTGTCTAGATGACAATATTTGTATTTAAACTCACAATTTATATGTTGTATTAATAAAGTTGTAGTTGTTTCTGTACCATGTTATTAACGACTCAAAATGGGTGATGTATACCTATTTTGGGGGCGTCACAAGGTACTGTTAAGATCTTGTGTAAGATCCCGCTTTTTATAAATAAAGATGAATTTTCTATAAATATTATTTTTGAATATTATGGAATAAATTTGATATAATGTTATAGTTGTGGGTAATATTTATAAATTTTGCAAAGTAAGCAAGTTGTTATAAAATATTAGTTTGGTGGGGAATATTCTTTTTGTCGGGGAATATTAGATTACGGACTCAATCATTGGTGAACCCCATGATGGAAGTATTGTCGTAGTTAAGCGACAAAATTATCTTTCTATAAAAATAACGGCGGAGGTGTTCTGAATTAAAAGCTGTTGAACTACCCGGTAGTAAAAGAAATGCGATGTCTGGCATGGTTGCATAGTAGCACTGCGGTATTGATTATTGATGCTTACGTGAGAAGTCACTTAGCTATACTCAATTATTATTACTACAATAATTCTTTGCATCATATCTCTTATATTATTGATTCAATTATTGTCACAAAGATCATCTCAGTATAATATGTTATATTATTAATTGAGACGACAAGTTATAAATGATTAATAATTGTTGAAAGATTAAATATGTGTTGATTAAAAATAAAATGATTTGTGGTAATATTTATTCAATCCTTGATGTATATAAAGAGTCATTATGAGGGCGTTTGTGGTAAGTTTGATTATTTTATGGGGGCCCATATGTCATCATCTAAGAGTCTCTTCGTCGATAGTATTTACCTTTGTGAATAGTAATTACCTTTGTGAATAGTAATTACCTTTGTGAATAGTAATTACCTTTGTCGATAGTAATTACCTTTGTGAATAGTAATTACCTTTATGAATAGTAATTACCTTTATGAATAGTAATTACCTTCATCGATAGTAATTACCTTTGTGAATAGTAATTATCTTTGTGAATAGTAATTACCTTCGTCGATAGTATTTACCTTTGTGAATAGTAATTACCTTTGTGAAAAGTAATTACCTTCAATCGATAGTAATTACCTTCGTCAATAGTAATTACCCTTTCATGAAATAGTAGTTGTCCTTGATATTACCAAGAGTTAAGCGCCTCTTGATTGTTCGAGGGTTAATTACCCTTCATGAAATAGTAGTTGTCTCTTGATATTACCAAGAGTCATTTTGACCCTTCGTTAAGACCAAGAGCCACCCTCGGTTTTCTATAAATAGAAAGCTCATTCCTTCATTATTTCTTACGAATTCATTGAAACTCTAGAGAGAAACTATAGAGAGAAAGAAGAAAAGTATTCTTCTACTTCACTTTTCCAATATTCAGTTCTTCTAAGGTAAGGGAATATTATTTGTTGTACGTAAGAAGGTGTTATTCTTCTTATTCATGAAGAGAACTTATTCCATTCTTTATTATTACATTGAATAACTTCTATTATTCCATATACTTGGTGAAATCCTCTTTATTCCATTTTACTTATTATTTGTTGAATAACTTTGTATGTAAAGTGGCATAACTGGTTTACCATATAATGACATAACTTGTATATTCTGCATACCCATATACTTGGTGAAATCTTGTTTCGGTTTTTTCATTTTTATCATTGGGAATATCCTATACGACACGGATGGTTCCATCTTTATTATTATTGGAACATCCATTGTGAATTTCACGACACAGTTACGTTATTATTATTACATTGGAATAACTCATCATCTATCGCATGCATGGTGATTTCTTTTGTTATTCCATTCTTTATTATACCCAGTTGGTTAAAATTTGACTTCTATACTCCATGAAATTAGTAGAATATCCTTGATATTTGCGCTTCATCCATAGATCTTTTCATGGAAATATTCTTCCGATCATTCTTGAATTTTACTCTACAAAAGCAGTATCTTGTTGACAATTTGGACGTTAATAATTCCTAGATAAATTAATTCTTGAACTTGTTTTATTGAATTCTTATATCATTGTCATCATCCTCATGTTTATATTATGTTGAAAGTTATCTTTGGGCTTACGTGCATAGATGAACTTAGTATGATTATGACGAGGGTTCATTCGGTATAATCATGGCTTGATATAAATGATGTGACAAAAGTCCTCGATGGCACGTAATGCGATGATGGATAGTTTTTGGTATGATTATGACCGAGGGTGATTCGGTATAGTCATGACCATTGATAATTTGATGAAAATCCTTGATCGTGATACGGGATGATTAGATATTGTGGTTTATTCATTAAACCGAGTCTTAGTGATAAAAATTGATGAAAACCTTTTAAAACCTAAAAGATAGTAGACTTTATTTTCTACTTGACTCTTTTAATGGATTGCATATTCATTGCAGATTAAACTGGTTGTCTATTGTATTTTATCGGTTTAACATTGTTGAAGACTATTGATAATTTATTACGCATTATCTTAGTTATAATATTTCTTCTTGGGCTAGTTGAGCTCACCCTTTCTTTCACCGTTCTCTTCGAAATGAGAATATAAATTTGGGACGAGTCGGGAAAGCAGAGTAATGGTCCGAGGATAGCATTAGTAGTCCTCACTATTACGTGAAATAGTGTGATAATAATTGTAATGAGGACTCCTTTTGAGTTTGTATAATATCTAGTAGACAATATTTGTATTCAAACTCACGGTTTATGTCGTATTATTACACACTGACGCTTATATTAGTAAGTTGTATTTAAATTACATACCATGTAAGTGGCGACCCAAGATGGGTGGCGTATACCTAATTTTGGGGCGTCACGGTTGGTATCGAGCTTAGGGATATGATCCACAGCTAAGATCTTGAGATAAGAACTAGGAGGGGAGAGGGGGATTCCTTCGCTAGTATGACCTACCTAAGTTTATTTGTTATTTAATTGGTGGATTGGTCGAGTATAGGGATAATATTTGATATATTAATTAACCCTTTTGCTTCACAATTCCTTTCGATGTAATAAGAGTGTAGCTAGGTCAAGTTGGGTAATAAAGATTGAATAGAATGGTGGGTCATCATTTAGTAGTTATATTTGGTGAATCAACTAGGGTGAGGCGAACCCAACGTTGGAAGAGTGTTTTGCCACTATCATACAAGATGTCTAACATCATACAACCTCGTGTCATCATAAGGCAGTGGTTGTGCTCATCCACTTCTTGAGTATATTTACTGAGCACTACCTATATGATCTTGGTGTTTTTTTGAAGTATAATTCTCAATTTGAGAGGCGGTGGAGATAATGATAAGTCAAGAGAAGACTCACCATTGGGAAGAATATGATAGTAATCTTCTCGTTTTTCTTTGGGGTCTATTGGGTTAACCAAGGATAATTCCGTGGCCATATGATATCTATCATAACCTAGAAGCATGGCCTCCCATGTACGAAGGTTTCCTTGAGCACTTCCCAAAGATTCTAATTTCTAAAACAGTTTTTGACTATACATTTATGTATGAGGTGTCATTGTGACGTCTTATCCAAAGTTGGGATGAAAGTCACGGTTGGTATCAATGTAACGTCTTATCCAAGTCTTGGATAAGAGTAGCGATTTTGAATGATATTTCTATCATTAATAAATTTCTTGACGTATTCTTGAAGATTTCCTAGCCTACCTAGGCGTGAAATCGAATTTTGTATTGACCCGTCTGAAACCCATTTCTTAAACCCTCAAATATTTCTTCAACTAAAATGAGCAGGTTTACGTGGTTTATGATGAAAGTCATAATAAAAGCATTGGACTAATGAAAATCATGGGTATCGTGGTATTAGTAAGTGTTATGATGAGTTATGTTGGTTAGTATGTGAAAACATGAAAGTTTCTTAAAAATCACAAGGAGTTAAAAACCAGATTTTGGTGAAAAACGTAACATGAAATTCAATTGACCAAATCTCTTATTATATTTTGAATTTTTGAGTGTGGTTAAGTCCTAGAGTTAGATCTATGAGTTACCTAACTAATCCAAGTGGAATCAATGAAAAGGGTGTTGTAGATTTTCGTGTGGATTGATTTTAGCAAAGGAGTCAAAACTTCAAAATGTCCAAAAAGTTGCTGCCACGTTTTTGTAAGGGCTGTTTTGGCCACTTAATTAGTGAGAAAAATTCAGGCCTTTTGGGACATAAAAGTATATGGTATAAAGAACATCGTGTCCAAAAATGAGCTCATTCCGACTTAAAATGAGCAAGTTATGACCATTTCAATATTTAGGTTTTTTTGACGAAAAATGCTATAACTGGAGTTCTATAACTCCGATGACCATGAAATTTAAACTGGAGGCTCACATTAACATGTGTAAGGTCCTGCCAAGATTTGGGAATTTTTGGAGTTAAACTTGAGGTAGCTAATTTCTTAAGGAATTAATTAGAAATTGATTTTTGAAAATAGTAAATGAATTTTAAAATTTCGAGAAAATATATTTTCATTATGGGACTATATTATGCTAAATCCCAGAAAAGAAATATTTTTTGGGACTGATTTGGTATTTTTCATGAAAATAGTTTAATTACTGAACATATGAGTTAAATATGTTATGTGAAGTAACAAAGTTGAAAATAGGATTTTATGGCTAGAGAATCCTATATAGAGTATATATGTATATTTTTTTGAGGATTTGATAATTGGTGATGATATCTTATGAGTATGGCATTTTGAATGATTAAATGCATTATATGGTAAAGCGTAAACAATTGAGATAAATTGTTTATAAATTTAAGAAGTGATTAAAATATTGTTATAATATTAATGATATTAGATTATAAGATTATTAAGTGATTGATAACATGGGGATATTCTTGAATCTGGATAAATTATATTATAAATGTTTAATATTTATCCTTTATCTCATTTGATTGATTCTTTATATCATTATCCTCATGCTTATATTATGTTGAAAGTCATCTCACGGCTCAAGTGCAGATGGACTTGGTATGATTATGACCGAGGATTGTTCGGTATCATCACTTAATTGAAAAACATAGCAGTAATTGAAAAATACACGATTATCTTTGGTAGTAGTGCATGGATAATTTGTGGTCGTGATACTAATGAATACACGATTATCTTTGGTAGTAGTGTATGGATAATTTGTGGTCGTGATACTAATGAATACGATTATCTTTGGTAGTAGTGCATGGATAATTTGTGGTCGTGATACTAATGAATACACGATTATCTTTGGTAGTAGTGCATGGATAATTAAATGGTCGTGATACTAATGAATATCCTTGGCACGTAGTGCGGGGATGATTCGATGATATGGATTAATTATTGAAATGAGTCTCGTGAATGAAATATTAATTCATGGATGTGGTAAAAGTCGTCTTTAGGTAGTAGTGCATTGATAGACTTGGTATGATTATGACCAAGGATTATTCGGTATAATCATGATCAGTAATTGAAAACACGAATATCCTTGGCGATGGTGCATGGATAATTAAATTGGTCGTGATACTATTAAAATGCGTCTCAACATTATTGGTTTTACGATTGTATATCTTTAGCTTTGTGGTGCAAAGATGAATTGTTAATGAATATCTTTGGCGGATTAGAAGATGAATTTAATATTTTTAACGATAAAGGTATTCAAGGTATCCTCACCTCTTTATCATATCGTATGTACCCTAATTTTGAGGGCTAAATTTCATAAGAAGGGAGGTTATAAGACCCCAACTTTTATAAATAAAGATGAATTTTTTATAAATATTATTTTTGAATATTATGGAATAAATTTGATATAATGTTATAGTTGTGGGTAATATTTATAAATTTTGCAAAAGTAAGCAAGTTGTTATAAAATATTCGTTTGGTGGGGAATATTCTTTTTTACGGGGAATATTAAATGCGACGGCTCAATCATTAGTGGACCCCTACAATGGAAGTATTATCGTAGTTAAAAAACGACAAAATTATCTTTCTATAAAAATAACTTGGCGGAGGTGTTCTGAATTAAAAGCATTGAACTACCCATTAGTAAAAGAAATGCGATGTCTGGCGTGGTTGCGTAGTAGCACTACGGTATTGATTATTGATGCTTACGTGAGAAGTCACTTAGCTATACTCAATTATTACTTTCTGATAATTCTTTGCATCATATCTCTTATATTATTGATTCAATTATTGTCACAATATCATCATATAATAATATATTATATTATTAATTGAGACGACAAGTTATAAATGATTAATAATTGTTGAAAGATTAAATATGTGTTGATTAAAAATAAAATGATTTGTGGTAATATTTATTCAATCCTTGATGTATATAAAGAGTCTCATTATGAGGCGTTTGTGGTAAGTTTGATTATTTTATGGGGGCCCATATGTCATCATCTAAGAGTCTCTTCGTCGATAGTATTTACCTTTGTGAATAGTAATTACCTTTGTGAATAGTAATTACCTTCGTCGATAGTAATTACCTTTGTGAATAGTAATTACCTTTGTGAATAGTAATTACCTTTGTGAATAGTAATTACCTTTGTCGATAGTAATTACCTTTGTGAATAGTAATTACCTTTGTGAATAGTAATTACCTTCGTCGATAGTATTTACCTTTGTGAATAGTAATTACCTTTGTGAATAGTAATTACCTTCGTTATAGTAATTACCTTCGTCGATAGTAATTACCCTTCATAAATAGTAGTTGTCCCTTGATATTACCAAGAGTTAACTCCTCTTCTTGATTGTTCCAAGGGTTAATTACCCCTTCATGAATAGTAGTTGTCTCTTGATATTACCAAGAGTCATTTTGACCCTTCGTTAAGACCAAGAGCCACCCTCGGTTTTCTATAAATAGAAAGCTCATTCCTTCATTATTTCTTACAAATTCATTGAAACTCTAGAGAGAAACTATAGAGAGAAAGAAGAAAAGTATTATGCTACTTCACTTTTCCAATATTCATTTCTTCTAAGGTAAGGGATATTATTTGTTGTTGTACCGTAAAGGGTGTTATTCTTTCTTATTCATGAAGAGAACTTACATTATTCCATTCTTTATTATTACATTGGAATAACTTTGTATCTGTGGCATACCCTATACTTTGTGAAATCCTCTGTTATTCCATTCTTTATTATTACATTGGAATAACTTTATCTGTTATTCCATACTATTTATTACATTGGTTTACCACATTGGTGACATTTTCTATTTACTTGGAACATCATTCTTCTATTTTATTACGTCTTTATTATTATTACATTGGAACATCACATGCATGTTTTACACCGGACACGGTTAAAATCTTTTTATCATTACATTGGAATATCCTATCACGTGTTTTACACGGATCAGTTCCATCTTTATTATTACTGTTGGAACATCACTCCGGTGTGAATTTCACACGACTGGTTCCGTTATTATTATTACATTGGAATAACTTTTGCTGCATGATGCAATCGCATGCGTGGTGATTTCTTTTGTTATTCCATTCTTTATTATACCCAGGTTGGTTAAAACTTTGACTTCTATACTCCATGAAATTAGTAGAATATCCTTGATATTTGCGTTTCATCCATATCTCTTTCATGGAAATATTCTTGATCATTCTTGAATTTTACTCTACAAAAGCAGTATCTTGTTGACAATTTGGGCGTTAATAATTCCTAGATAAATTAATTCTTGAACTTGTTTTATTGAATTCTTATATCATTGTCATCATCCTCATGTTTATATTATGTTGAAAGTTATCTTTGGCTTTACGTGCATAGATGAACTTAGTATGATTATGACCGAGGTTCATTCGGTATAATCATGGCTTGATATAAATGATGTGACAAAAGTCCTCGATGGCTCATAATGCAGTGATGATGGATAGTTTTGGTATGATTATGACCGGGGGTGATTCGGTATAGTCATGACCATTGATAATTTGATGAAAATCCTTGGCCAGTGAATGCGAGGGATGATTAGATATTGTGGTTTATTCATTAAACCGAGTCTTAGTGATAAAATTGATGAAAACCTTTTAAAACCTAAAAGATAGTAGACTTTATTTTCTACTTGACTCTTTTTTTAATGGATTGCATATTCATTGCTGAGATTAAACTGGTTGTCTATTGTATTTTATCGGTTTAACATTGTTGAAGACTATTGATAATTTATTACGCATTATCTTAGTTATAATATTTCTTCTTGGGCTAGTTGAGCTCACCCTTTCTTTCACCGTTTTCTCTTGAAATGAGAATATAGTAATTTGGGACGAGTCGAGGAACTTGGAGTAATGGTCCAGAGGATAGCATTAGTAGTCCTCACTATTACGTGAAATAGTGTGATAATAATTGTAATGAGGACTCCTTTTGAGTTTGTATAATATCTAGTAGACAATATTTGTATTCAAACTCACGATTTATATCGTATTACACCACAGCGATTATATTAGTAAGTTGTATTTAAATTACATACCATGTAAGTGGCGACCCAAGATGGGTGGCGTATACCTAATTTTGGGGGCGTCACGGTTGGTATCGAGCTTAGGGATATGATCCACAGCTAAGATGCGAGATAAGAACTAGGAGGGAGGCGGGGAATTCTTTCGCTAGTATGACCTACCTAAGTTTATTTGTTATTTAATTGGTCAATGATCGAGTATAGGGATAATATTTGATATATTAATTAACCCTTTTGCTTCACAATTCCTTTCGGGTAATAAGAGTGTAGCTAGGTAGGTTTCGGGGGGTAACGATGGAATAGAAAGTGTGGTCATCATTTAGTAGTTATATTTGGTGAATCAACTAGGGTGAGGCGAACCCAACGTTGGAAGAGTGTTTTGCCACTATCATACAAGATGTCTAATGACATACAACCTCGTGTCATCATAAGACGAGGTGTGTGCTCATCCACTTCTTGAGTATATTCTGAGCACTACCTATATGATCTTGGTGTTTGTTTGAAGTATAATTCTCAATTTGAGACAGTGGAGATAATGATAAATCAAGAAAGACTCACCATTGGGAAGAATATGATAGTAATCTTCTCATTTTTCTTTGGGGTCTATTGGGTAAACCAAGGATAATTACGTGGCCATATGATATCTATCATAACCTAGAAGCATGGCCTCCCATATACGAAGGTTTCCTTGAGCACTTCCCAAAGATTCTAATTTCTAAAAGCAGGTTTTGACTATACATTTATGTAAGGTGTCATTGTGACGTCTTTATCCAAAGTTGGGATGAAAGTCACAGTTGGTATCAATGTAACGTACTATCCAAGTCTTGGATAAGAGTAGCGATTTTGAATGATATTTCTATCATTAATAAATTTCTTGGCGTATTCTTGAAGATTTCCTAGCCTACCCTAGAGCGTGAAATCGAATTTTGTATTGACCCCAAATCTAAAACCCATTTCTTAAACCCTCAAATATTTCTTCAACTAAAATGAATAGTTTCGTGGTTTATGATGAAAGTCATAATAAAAGCATTGGACTAATGAAAATCATGGGTATCGTGGTATTAGTAAGTGTTATGATGAGTTATGTTGGTTAGTATGTGAAAACATGAAAGTTTCTTAAAAATCACAAGGAGTTAAAACCAGATTTTGGTGAAAAACGTAACATGAAATTCAATTGACCAAATCTCTTATTATATTTTGAATTTTTGAGTGTGGTTAAGTCCTAGAGTTAGATCTATGAGTTACCTAACTAATCCAAGTGGAATCAATGAAAAAGGTGTTGTAGATTTTCGTGGATGATGATTTTAGCAAAGGAGTCAAAACTTCAAAATGTCCAAAAAGCTGCTGCCACGTTTTTGTAAAGGCTGTTTCGGCCACTTAATTAGTGAGAAAAATTCAGGCCTTTTGGGACATAAAAGTATATGGTATAAAGAACATCGTGTCCAAAAATGAGCTCATTCCGACTTAAAATGAGCAAGTTATGACCATTTCAATATTTAGGTTTTTTTGACGAAAAATGCTATAACTGGAGTTCTATAACTCCGATGACCATGAAATTTAAACTGGAGGCTCACATTAACATGTGTAAGGTCCTGCCAAGATTTGGGAATTTTGGAGTTAAACTTGAGGTAGCTAATTTCTTAAGGAATTAATTAGAAATTGATTTTTGAAAAATAGTAAATGAATTTTAAAAATTCCGAGAAAAATATATTTTCATTATGGGACTATATTATGCTAAATCCCAGAAAAGAAATATTTTTGGGACTGATTTGGTATTTTTCATGAAAATAGTTTAGTTACGAACATATGAGTTAAATATGTTATGTGAAGTAACAAAGTTGAAAATAGGATTTTATGGCTGAGAAATCCTATATAGAGTATATGCATATTTTTTTTGAGGATTTGATAATTGGTGATGATATCTTATGAGTATGGCATTTTGAAATGATTAAATGCATTATATGGTAAAGCGTAAACAATTGAGATAAATTGTTTATAAATTTAAGAAGTGATTAAAATATTGTTATAATATTAATGATATTAGATTATAAGATTATTAAGTGATTGATAACATGGGGATATTCTTGAATCTGGATAAATTATATTATAAATGTTTAATATTTATCCTTTATCTCATTTGATTGATTCTTTATATCATTATCCCTCATGCTTATATTATGTTGAAAGTCATACATGGCACATGGTGCATAGATGGACTTGGTATGATTATGACCAGGGGATTGTTCGGTATAATCATAACCGTAATTGAAAACACGATTTATCTTTGGTAGTAGTGCATGGATAATTTGTGGTCGTGATACTAATGAATACACGATTATCTTTGGTAGTAGTGCATGGATAATTTGTGGTCGTGATACTAATGAATACACGATTATCTTTGGTAGTAGTGCATGGATAATTTGTGGTCGTGATACTAATGAATACACGATTATCTTTGGTAGTAGTCGTGGATAATTTGTGGTCGTGATACTAATGAATACACGATTATCTTTGGTAGTAGTGCATGGATAATTAATTGGTCGTGATAATACTAATGAATATCCTTGGCACGTAGTGCGGGGGTGATTCGATGATATGGATTAATTATTGAATTGAGTCTCGATGAATGAAATATTAATTCATTCATGGATGTGGTAAAAGTCATCTTTGGTAGTAGTGCATTGATAGACTTGGTATGATTATGACCACGGATTATTCGGTATAATCATGATCAGTAATTGAAAACACGAATATCCTTGGCCATTAGTGCATGGATAATTAATTGGTCGTGATACTATTAAGTCAAGCGTCTCAACATTATTGGTTTTACTGATTGTATATCTTTGGCTTTGGTGCAAAGATGAATTGTTAATGAATATCTTTGGCGGATTAGAAGATGAATTTAATATTTTTAACGATAAAAGGTATTCAAGGTATCCTCACCTCTTTATCATATCAGTATGTACCCTAATTTCGAGGGCTAAAATTTCATAAGAAGGGGAGGTTGTAAGACCCGACTTTTATAAATAAAGATGAATTTTTTATAAATATTATTTTTGAATATTATGGAATAAATTTGATATAATGTTATAGTTGTGGGTAATATTTATAAATTTTGCAAAAGTAAGCAAGTTGTTATAAAATATTACGTTTGGTCGGGAATATTCTTTTTGTCGGGAATATTAAATGCGACGACTCTCAATCATTAGTGGACCCCATGATGGAAGTATTGTCGTAGTTAAAAAGCGACAAAAAATTATCTTTCTATAAAAATAACTAGCGGAGGTGTTACCGTTAAAACTGTTGAACTACCCTTAGTAAAAAAAATACGATGTCTGGCGTGGTTTGCGTAGTAGCAGCACGGTATTGATTATTGATGCTTACGTGAGAAGTCACTTAGCTATACTCAATTATTACTACGATAATTCTTTGCATCATATCTCTTATATTATTGATTCAATTATTGTCACAATATCATCTATGTATAATATGTTATATTATTAATTGAGACGACAAGTTATAAATGATTAATAATTGTTGAAAGATTAAATATGTGTTGATTAAAAATAAAATGATTTGTGGTAATATTTATTCAATCCTTGATGTATATAAAGAGTGCATTATGAGACGTTTGTGGTAAGTTTGATTATTTTATGGGGGCCCATATATCATCATCTAAGAGTCTCTTAGTCTCTAGTATTTACCTTAGTAATAGTAATTACCTTTGTGAATAGTAATTACCTTTGTGAATAGTAATTACCTTTGTGTCGAATAGTAATTACCTTTATTTACCTTTGTGAATAGTAATTACCTTTGTGAATAGTATTTACCTTCGTCAATAGTAATTACCTTTGTGAATAGTAATTACCTTTGTGAATAGTAATTACCTTCGTCGATAGTATTTACCTTTGTGAATAGTAATTACCTTTGTGAATAGTAATTACCTTCGTCGATAGTAATTACCTTCGTCGATAGTAATTACCCCTTCAGAAAATTACCCCTTCGTAAATAGTAGTTGTCCCTTGATATTACCAAGAGTTAAGCGCCTCTTGATTGTTCCAAGGGTTAATTACCCCTTCATGAATAGTAGTTGTCTCTTGATATTACCAAGAGTCATTTTGACCCTTCGTTAAGACCAAGAGCCACCCTCGGTTTTTCTATAAATAGAAAGCTCATTCCTTCATTATTTCTTACGAATTCATTGAAACTCTAGAGAGAAAACTATAGAGAGAAAGAAGAAAAGTATTTCGCTACTTCACTTTTCCATATATTCTTCTTCTAAGGTAAGGGATATTATTTGTTGTACCAGTAAGGGGTGTTATTCTTTCTTATTCATGAAGAGAACTTACATTATTCCATTCTTTATTATTACATTGGAATAACTTATATAAAGTGGCATACCCTATACTTGGTGAAATCCTCTATGTATTCCATTCTTTATTATTACATTGGAATAACTTTGTTATTCCATTCTTATTTATTCATATACATATAATATGTCGTGGTTTACCCTATACTTGGTGACATTCTTCTATATTTTGGTGACATTCATTCTTTATTTTACAGGACTGGTTCCGTCTTATTATTATTACATTTGGAACATCCATGCATGTGTGTTTTACACCGGACTGGTTTCGTCTTTATCATTCTGTTGGAATATCCTATACGTGTGTTTTACACCGGATGCGGTTCCATCTTTATTATTACATTGGAACATCCATGGGTGTGAATTTCACACGACTGGTTAAGTTATTATTATTACATTGGAATAACTTTTGCTGTCATGGTCTATCGCATGGGTGATTTCTTTTGTTATTCCATTCTTTATTATACCCAGGTTGGTTAAAACTTTGACTTCTATACTCCATGAAATTAGTAGAATATCCTTGATATTTGCGTTTCATCCAATATCTTTTCATGGAAATATTCTTCCGATCATTCTTGAATTTTACTCTACAAAAGCGATATCTTGTTGACAATTTGGGCGTTAATAATTCCTAGATAAATTAATTCTTGAACTTGTTTTATTGAATTCTTATATCATTGTCATCATCCTCATGTTTATATTATGTTGAAAGTTATCTTTGGCTTACGTGCATAGATGAACTTAGTATGATTATGACCGAGGTTCATTCGGTATAATCATGGCTTGATATAAATGATGTGACAAAAAGTCCTCGATGGCACATAATGCGTGATGGATAGTTTTTGGTATGATTATGACCGGGGGGTGATTCGGTATAGTCATGACCATTGATAATTTGATGAAAATCCTTGGCCGTGGTACGGGGATGATTAGATATTGTGGTTTATTCATTAAACCGAGTCTTAGTGATAAAATTGATGAAAACCTTTTAAAACCTAAAAGATAGTAGACTTTATTTTCTACTTGACTCTTTTAATGGATTGCATATTCATTGCAGATTAAACCGGTTGTCTATTGTATTTTATCGGTTTAACATTGTTGAAGACTATTGATAATTTATTCTGCATTATCTTAGTTATAATATTTCTTCTTTGGGCTAGTTGAGCTCACCCTTTCTTTCACTTTATTCTCTTGAGGAAATGAGAATATAGTTTGGGGACGAGTCGGGAACGGAGTAATGGTCCAGAGGATAGCATTAGTAGTCCTCACTATTACGTGAAATAGTGTGATAATAATTGTAATGAGGACTCCTTTTGAGTTTGTATAATATCTAGTAGACAATATTTGTATTCAAACTCACGCTTTATGTCGTATTATTACCACGACGATTATATTAGTAAGTTGTATTTAAATTACGTACCATGTAAGTGGCGACCCAAGATGGGTGGCGTATACCTAATTTTGGGGGCGTCACGGTTGGTATCGAGCTTAGGGATATGATCCTGGCTAAGATGCGAGATAAGAACTAGGAGGGAGAGCGGGAATTCCTTCGCTAGTATGACCTACCTAAGTTTATTTGTTATTTAATTGGTCGGTCGAGTATAGGGATAATATTATTTGATATATTAATTAACCCTTTTGCTTCACAATTCCTTTTCGGTAATAAGAGTGTAGCTAGGTCGGCGGGGGTAACAATTGGAATAGAAATGTGGTCATCATTTAGTAGTTATATTTGGTGAATCAACTAGGGTGAGGCGAACCCAACGTTGGAAGAGTGTTTTGCCACTATCATACAAGATGTCTAATGACATACAACCTCGTGTCATCATAAGAGCGGGGTTGTGCTCATCCACTTCTTTGAGTATATTTACTGAGCACTACCTATATGATCTTGGTGTTTTTTTGAAGTATAATTCTCAATTTGAGACAGTGGAGATAATGATATATCAAGAGAAGACTCACCATTGGGAAGAATATAATAGTAATCTTCTTATTTTTCTTTGGGGTCTATTGGGTCAACCAAGGATAATTATGTGGCCATATGATATCTATCATAACCTAGAAGCATGGCCTCCCATGTACGAAGGTTTCCTTGAGCACTTCCCAAAGATTCTAATTTCTAAAAGCAGTTTTTGACTATACATTTATGTAAGGTGTCATTGTGACGTCTTATCCAAAGTTGGGATGAAAGTCACGGTTGGTATCAATGTAACGTCTTATCCAAGTCTTGGATAAGAGTAGCGATTTTGAATGATATTTCTATCATTAATAAATTTCTTGACGTATTCTTGAAGATTTCCTAGCCTACCCTAGGCGTGAAATCGAATTTTGTATTGACCCCAAAGATCTGAAAACCCATTTCTTAAACCCTCAAATATTTCTTCAACTAAAATGAACAGTTTACGTGGTTTATGATGAAAGTCATAATAAAAGCATTGGACTAATGAAAATCATGGGTATACGTGGTATTAGTAAGTGTTATGATGAGTTATGTTGGTTAGTATGTGAAAACATGAAAGTTTCTTAAAAATCACAAGGAGTTAAAAACCAGATTTTGTGAAAAAGCGTAACATGAAATTCAATTGACCAAATCTCTTATTATATTTTGAATTTTTGAGTGTGGTTAAGTCCTAGAGTTAGATCTATGAGTTACCTAACTAATCCAAGTGGAATCAATGAAAAAGGTGTTGTAGATTTTCGTGTGGACTGATTTTAGCAAAGGAGTCAAAACTTTAAAATGTCCAAAAAGCTGCTGCCACATTTTTGTAAGGGCTGTTTCGGCCACTTAATTAGTGAGAAAATTTCAGGCCTTTTGGGACATAAAAGTATATGGTATAAAGAACATCGTGTCCAAAAATGAGCTCATTCCGACTTAAAATGAGCAAGTTATGACCATTTCAATATTTAGGTTTTTTTGACGAAAAATGCTATAACTGGAGTTCTATAACTCCGATGACCATGAAATTTAAACTGGAGGCTCACATTAACATGTGTAAGGTCCTGCCAAGATTTGGGAATTTTGGAGTTAAACTTGAGGTAGCTAATTTCTTAAGGAATTAATTAGAAATTGATTTTTGAAAAATAGTAAATGAATTTTAAAAATTCCGAGAAAAATATATTTTCATTATGGGACTATATTATGCTAAATCCCAGAAAAGAAATATTTTTGGGACTGATTTGGTATTTTTCATGAAAATAGTTTAATTACTGAACATATGAGTTAAATATGTTATGTGAAGTAACAAAGTTGAAAATAGGATTTTATGGCTAGAGAATCCTATATAGAGTATATGCATATTTTTTTTGAGGGATTTGATAATTGGTGATGATATCTTATGAGTATGGCATTTTGAATGATTAAATGCATTATATGGTAAAAGCGTAAACAATTGAGATAAATTGTTTATAAATTTAAGAAGTGATTAAAATATTGTTATAATATTAATGATATTAGATTATGAGATTATTAAGTGATTGATAACATGGGGATATTCTTGAATCTGGATAAATTATATTATAAATGTTTAATATTTATCCTTTATCTCATTTGATTGATTCTTTATATCATTATCCTCATCCTTATATTATGTTGAAAGTCATACGTGGCTCATGTGCGTAGATGGACTTGGTATGATTATGACCGAGGATTGTTCGGTATAATCATGACCGTAATTGAAAACACGATTATCTTTGGTAGTAGTGCATGGATAATTTGTGGTCGTGATACTAATGAATACGATTATCTTTGGTAGTAGTGCATGGATAATTTGTGGTCGTGATACTAATGAATACACGATTATCTTTGGTAGTAGTGCATGGATAATTTGTGGTCGTGATACTTTGTGGTGAATACTTAATGAATACACGATTATCTTTGGTAGTAGTGCATGGATAATTTGTGGTCGTGATACTAATGAATACACGATTATCTTTGGTAGTAGTGCATGGATAATTAAATGGTCGTGATACTTAATGAATATCCTTGGCACGTAGTGCGGGGATGATTCGATGATATGGATTAATTATTGAAATGAGTCTCAAAGAATGAAATATTAATTCATGGATGTGGTAAAAGTCATCTTTGGTAGTAGTGCATTGATAGACTTGGTATGATTATGACCAAGGATTATTCGGTATAATCATGATCAGTAATTGAAAACACGAATATCCTTGGCGATGAGAGTGCATGGATAATTCGTGGTCGTGATACTATTAAGTCGCGTCTCAACATTATTGGTTTTACTGATTGTATATCTTTGCTTTGTAGTGCAAAGATGAATTGTTAATGAATATCTTTGGCGGATTATTAGAAGATGAATTTAATATTTTTAACGATAAAGGTATTCAAGGTATCCTCACCTCTTTATCATATCGTGTATGTACCCTAATTTCGAGGGCTGAAATTTCATAAGAAGGGAGGTTGTAAGACCCCAACTTTTATAAATAAAGATGAATTTTTATAAATATTATTTTTGAATATTATGGAATAAATTTGATATAATGTTATAGTTGTGGGTAATATTTATAAATTTTGCAAAGTAAGCAAGTTGTTATAAAATATTCGTTTGGTGGGAATATTCTTTTTGTCGGGGAATATTAGATACGGCGGCTCAATCATTAGTGGACCCCATTAATGGAAGTATTGTCGTAGTTAAAAACGACAAAATTATCTTTCTATAAAAATAACGGCGGAGGTGTTCTACCGTTAAAAAGCTGTTGAACTACCCGGTAGTAAAAATGCGATGTCTGGCGGCGTGGTTGCATAGTAGCACACGGTATTGATTATTGATGCTTACGTGAGAAGTCACTTAGCTATACTCAATTATTGCTACTGATAATTCTTTGCATCATATCTCTTATATTATTGATTCAATTATTGTCACAATCATCATCTATATAATATGTTATATTATTAATTGAGACGACAAGTTATAAATGATTAATAATTGTTGAAAGATTAAATATGTGTTGATTAAAAATAAAATGATTTGTGGTAATATTTATTCAATCCTTGATGTATATAAAGAGTCTACATTATGAGGCGTTTGTGGTAAGTTTGATTATTTTATGGGGGCCCATATGTCATCATCTAAGAGTCTCTTCGTCGATAGTATTTACCTTTGTGAATAGTAATTACCTTTGTGAATAGTAATTACCTTTGTGAATAGTAATTACCTTCGTCGAATAGTAATTACCTTTGTGAATAGTAATTACCTTTGTGAATAGTAATTACCTTTGTGAATAGTAATTACCTTCGTCGTAATTACCTTTGTGAATAGTAATTACCTTTGTGAATAGTAATTACCTTCGTCGATAGTATTTACCTTTGTGAATAGTAATTACCTTTGTGAATAATAATTACCTTCAATCGATAGTAATTACCTTCGTCGATAGTAATTACCCCTTAGCAAATAGTAGTTGTCCTTCATATTACCAAGAGTTAAGCGCCTCTTGATTGTTCCAAGGTTAATTACCCTTCGCAAATAGTAGTTGTCTCTTGATATTACGAAGAGTCATTTTGACCCTTCGTTAAGACCAAGAGCCACCCTCGGTTTTTACTATAAATAGAAAGCTCATTCCTTCATTATTTCTTACGAATTCATTGAAACTACAGAGAAAACTATAGAGAAAGAAGAAAAGTATTCTGCTACTTCACTTTTCCAATATTCAGTTCTTCTAAGGTAGGGAATATTATTTGTTGTACCGTAAGGGGTGTTATTCTTTCTTATTCATGAAGAGAACTTACATTATTCCATTCTTTATTATTACATTGGAATAACTTTGTAAAAAGTGGCATACCCTATACATAACTTGAAATCCTATATATCCATTCTTTATTATACATGGTGAAATCCTTATGTTATTCCATTCTTATTTATTCTGTATATTGGAATAACCTATACTTGGTGACATTTTCTATTATACTTGGTGACATTCTTCTATTATTACTGCCTTTTATTATTATTACATTGGAACATCACATGCATGTGTTTTTTACCGGACTGGTTCCGCTCTTTATCATTCTGTTGGAATATCCTATCATGTGTTTTTACACCGATCTGCGGTTCCATCTTTATTATTCTCATTGGAACATCCTCGCTTGCATGAATTTCACGACTTCGGTTCCGTTATTATTATTACTGTTGGAATAACTTTTGCGCTGTCATCGCTATCGCATGCATGGTGATTTCTTTTGTTATTCCATTCTTTATTATACCCAGTTGGTTAAAACTTTGACTTCTATACTCCATGAAATTAGTAGAATATCCTTGATATTTGCGTTTCATCCAAAGATCTTTTCATGGAAATATTCTTACGATCATTCTTGAATTTTACTCTCACAAAACAATTATCTTGTTGACAATTTGGGCGTTAATAATTCCTAGATAAATTAATTCTTGAACTTGTTTTATTGAATTCTTATATCATTGTCATCATCCTCATGTTTATATTATGTTGAAAGTTATCTTTGGCTTACGTGCATAGATGAACTTAGTATGATTATGACCGAGGTTCATTCGGTATAATCATGGCTTGATATAAATGATGTGACAAAAGTCCTCGATGGCTTGTAATGCGTGATGGATAGTTTTTGGTATGATTATGACCGGGGGTGATTCGGTATAGTCATGACCATTGATAATTTGATGAAAATCCTTGGCCAGTGGTACGAGGATGATTAGATATTGTGGTTTATTCATTAAACCTGAGTCTTAGTGATAAAATTGATGAAAACCTTTTAAAACCTAAAAGATAGTAGACTTTATTTTCTACTTGACTCTTTTAATGGATTGCATATTCATTGCAGATTAAACCGGTTGTCTATTGTATTTTATCGGTTTAACATTGTTGAAGACTATTGATAATTTATTCGCATTATCTTAGTTATAATATTTCTTCTTTGGCTAGTTGAGCTCACCCTTTCTTTCACTTTTTTCTCTTGAAAATGAGAATATAGTTGGGACGAGTCGGGGAACAGAGTAATGGTCCGAGAGGATAGCATTAGTAGTCCTCACTATTCAATGAAATAGTGTGATAATAATTGTAATGAGGACTCCTTTTGAGTTTGTATAATATCTAGTAGACAATATTTGTATTCAAACTCACGATTTATGTCGTATTGTACCGAGCGAGTTATATTAGTAAGTTGTATTTAAATTACATGCTATGTAAGTGGCGACCCAAGATGGGTGGCGTATACCTAATTTTGGGGGCATAGTATTTTTCATTATCGGATCAATAATTGATATTATTTGAATAATATTATTAGATAAAGATTATTGGAAATGTCTAGAAAGTTACATCGAGGAGAGGTTTGGTCACCTAATTGCTTGCGCCAAGAAGGAGAAATCCTTATTGGAAAGCCCCTCTTTCTGAATGTTCGGGTTGGTTATCATAATTGTGATTCTCAGAATATTATTTGTGAATAATTAATTATTGATTTATATGATAAGGAAATATTTATTTGATGTGGATATAAATGATGAATTTATTTATGTGGTTATAAATGAAGGAATTAATGTTGAGGTGTTTTATTAGTATTTTGTCCGGATTGGAGGTATTAAATGATCAAACCAAAGTTCTTGAGATATATTATGAGTTATAATTTTTGATCCGACTGCTCGATCGTTGAGTTTTGGATATGTTATACATATATAAGTTGAGTATATGTCCAAAAATTTTGAACCGTTAAAAATGAACGTATGATTTGTTATGAATTTTAAAAGGTGACTGGTTCAGAAATTGTTCAAGTATCCGAATTTATCATTTTGGTGGAAAATTCTAGAATTGGTGGGCCCCACTTTTGGTTGGTGAGAAATGTGCTCAAATTGAATTTCAAATGTGGTGGGTGGCAATAGTAGCAGGTAAAGCCATCAGGTAGCAGGTCAAGTCTGCGTTGCGTGCTAACATTTTCCTATAAATAGAGGGCAAAGTTAGAATTGAAAATCACACCAGAAACAAAGTTTTCTATCCTTCTCTCTCTATATTATCGAGCGTATTCTTTTTAGTATTTTGATACTTTGAGTGTTGTTATACGGTGCAAGTTCCTTCAGCACTATATCTAGTATTCCAAATGGCAATCTTGTCTTTTGAGGTAAGGGATGTTATTTTTTTCGTAATGATGTTATTCTTTCAAAATCATTATACCGAAATATTGGTATGTATTTTATTGTGGAATTTCTACCTTTTTGTATCGGGGTTACTATTCACGTATACGACACTATTCATCAAAAAATGAAAATTTTCCTTTTTGTCCAAGATGTCTATTATGGTCACTATCTTTGATTGTATCCATGTTTTGATCTTTATTTTTGAATTCTGCTTCACAATTGGTTATTATGAAGTATTATTGATCTTGGATAAACTGTTATACTGAATCCCTAATATTTGTCCTTCGTCTCAATTTGGATTCGCTTTTCTTTAAAATATTTTCATCATCCTCGGTCCTAAATGATGATATTACCGAATATCTTTGGCCGTAGTGCAAGATGAATGATTAATTGATAAATATCTTTTGGTAGTCGATGCAAAGATGAACAGTGTTGAGATGAATACGACCGAATCGGGTGATATGAAATGAATATCTTTGGCCTCAGTAGTGCAAAGATGAATATTGATTAAAGATGTATATTGATTGTTGTTACAGGGATAAAATATTGATAATGGACTTTTAAATCTTAGAAGATAGTAGAACTCATTCTCTACTTGGCTCTTCTAATGGATTGTTGTTTCTGCTGCAGAATATTGATCTAAAACTTGTTGTCTATTATATTCTATCAGATTTTTCCCTATTGAGGACTAATGATAATTTGTTGTATATTATCTTAGTCATAATATTCTTTACTGGGCTAGTTGAGTTCACCCTTTTCCTTTTTTTTCCATTTTTCTTCTTAGGAGGTGAGAACATAGCAGGATTTAGTCGGGGTATGGAGTGATGGTTCTAGAAAGTTGTTGTAGCAGTCCTCACTATTTTTGTAAAATAATGTATGAATAATTGTAATGAGAACTTATTTGAGTGTGGATATTGTCTAGAAGACAATATTTGTATTTAAACTCACAGTATGTGTTGTCGTATTTTGCACGTCAATTGTATTATTGAAGTTTTAGTTTGCTTTCTGTACCATGTATTTGGCGACTCAGAATGGGTGTTGTATACCTATTTTTGGGGCGTCACAACAAAGCATAAGTATTGAATGACAATAAACCTTGCTTGAATAAAATTAAGCCAAGACTATAAATTATTGAATATACATTAAGTAATAGCAAGCTGAAAATAAAGCTTGCTCATTATGAGAATAGTTTGTGTTAAGTAAATGAGATAAGATAGTTCAACATTAGAAACTAGCATTCAAGAAAACTGCATTCATAATATCCGAATGACAATAAAGAAACTTGTTTAACAATAAACAAGTTAGAATGCATCAATAAATATTGGACTTCAAAACTTGTTCGAATAAAGTTTAAGTCATATTTAGCTTGCTCAAATAATGACTAGGAATAAAAAAGTTCGCTTAATGAAAGTTTAAAGTAAGAAACTTGCTGAATATAAAAAAAAGTTTAGAAACTTGCTCAATCAAAAGAATAAAGTTACACAATGTAACAATAGAACTAGCTCAACGAAAGTGTAGAGTTAGAAAACTTGCCTCGAGCGTAAGCTATAATTTTATAACTCACGTTCACCTATACATAGTATTAAAACCACAACATCTATTAGACATACTAAAATTCACTTTTCAATATAAAACGCATTACTAGCTAAACTTGTTATTTTAGCACCAGTCTTATGCTACCATATATTTTTCAGAATTTCCAAGTGTTAACATCACAACACTTATCTAACATTCATTGTATAAACTAAGTTATCACATAATGCGTTCGTAACTTACTAATCACTTTTACAACTTTAAATTCATAATCCACATAACATGACTTTGTTTAACCTTGTTGTTACATGGTTGTCACATTAACCTAACATTAAGCTAAGTTAAATTGAACGCCCAAAGTATGCTTAATTAGCGCATTTCAATTATGCGTGACAGGTACTAAGCGCTACGCGCCTAATTTTATACTAGATTGCAAAGACGCCCACGCCAGGCATAAGGCTACTGCGCCACCAAGAGGCATCGCGATCGCTCTGCACATGGGACTCCAATTTTTGCGTAACATGATTACGACGCTTTTTCTTAAGCCAACTTACACGAATTTCACCCACCAAACAAAGAATAATAACATGTAAAAATGGTATAGAACTATCACAAACATATTTGTGAACATATTCCACCAATTAAAACAATTTAACAACAATTTAAGCTAGGTTAATTTCAAATTCCATGTTTTCATATAAAACTCAATTTTTGATATTCATCCCAAAATCATCACCGTGAATTCAATACTTGGCCAAATCACTCCATTCAAATTACGTTATGCTCGTTTCTTAATGAACTAACATAATCAAGCTTCAATTTACAATTTCACATACTATTTGGCCACTACAATTGATACTTTTCATGAACCATATGAAAATACTTATACTGATATTATTTTCTTCCTACTATCAACGAATTTAGCATACAAATTTCTTGTTTAAACATAAACTCTAGCATTATATCACATATAACCACCATAACTTAGTTACATAACAACAATTCAGAAGAAATAGAATTCACAGAGCTTAAAAAAGCTTTGTCGTGATACTCATAAACACATATAATATCAAAGTTGTGAACATACCTTCAAGTTAGCTTACCTGACCTTGCAATTGCGAATAATTTTCTCGGGTTTCACTCTCAAACTCTCTCAATTCTCTCGTAATTCTCTTAGTCCTAGCAACTAGAATGAAAACACTGACAGCTATAATGCGTAAACTCAACTGATGGACAAGCGTAGGAAATAAAATTGATAATCTTAATACGCCCATTTAATAAAATAATAGTTAGAAAACTAACGTATATATTATAATTATATTATATTTATTATTTTATTTAAATTCAAAAATTAGAAATTCAAAAGCCATAAGGCTTTGTTTGGCAAAACCCTTTAATTTTTAAAGAATTAATATATTAAGCCTTGTTTGACAAAAAACTAAATTAAACCCTTTTAATTTATTTTAATAAACACTTTAGTTTATAATTTATAATCACATATTATTTATTTGGATTTCCATATCCTCACATTAACTCATTAAATTAATCACATACTATATTTTAATTAAATATAGCATTTTAGTAAATATCACCAAAATTATAATTTTCATTATAATTTTATTTAATAATTTAATATACCATTTTAAATTATTAATTAACAATATAACACTTCATGCCATATTACAATTCTCTAAATTATATATTAATTTAATTTAGAAAAATTCTCTAATAAATTTAGATTCAACAACCATCACATCAAAAAAATATTTATTTCATCACTTCAACAATAGACACATCAAATAAATATTTATATTATTCAATAAATATTTAATATTACAATTTAAAATTCCGGATCGTTACAACATTCTCATCTCCTGAGAAGAACAATGGAACAAAAAAGAAAAGGGTGAGCTCAACTTAGCCTAGTAAAAAATATTATGACTAAGATAATATAGAAAAAATTATCCTTAGTCCTTAGCAGGAAAAAATTTGATAGAATACAATAGACAACAAGTTTTAGATCAACAACTGCAGCGGAATAAGCAATCCATTAGAAGAGTCAAGTAAAGCCTGATATCTACTATCTTCTATAATTTAAAAGTTCATCATCAATATTTTATCCATGTAATACCAATCAATAATCATTTCAGAGCAACGAATTATCCATGCACTATGGGCCAAGGATATTCGTATATATCACCAGTGGTCATGATCATGCCAAACATCTGCCCATCTATGCACTACGGGCCAAATAGGACTTTTACTACATCATTTGTCTGTAACATTACAGGTCATGATTATACCAATACAATTCCTGGTCATAATCTTACCAATCAACAGTCCATCTATGCACTACGTGCTAAAGATGACTTTTAACACAATATAAACACGAGGATGATGATAATGATATAAAGAATTAATCAAGTGAGATCAAGGATAAATATTAGAGATTTATAATTCAATTTATCTAGAGTTCAAAATGTCCAAATTGTCAACATGATAACTAATTGTGGAGTAAAATTGAAGAATGATATTCAAGTATCAAAAATAATTTGGACATAAAAGAAACCAATTTTGTCGTGAATAGTACCCCATGAATAGTATCGTATGAATAGTACCCATGAATAGTAACCCGTCATGAAAATATTAAAATTTAACAAGAAAGTTTAGACCAATATTCCAGTATAACGATACTAGATGAAGCGCAAAACTCAAGGATATTCTACTAATTTCAGGGATTATAGAAGAAATACTTATCAAAGTAAGTGTGGATTTAGGAATATGAAACGAAATAATATCACTTACATACTATAGAGTATGGAAGAAAATAATATCCCTTACGAATATTGAACGAAAATAATATTCCTTACGAATATTGAACGAAGATAATATCCCTTACGAATATTGAACGAAGATAATATCCCTTACGGATATTGAATGAAAATAATATTCCTTACGAATATTGAATGAAAATAATATTCCTTATGAATACGCAAAATAATATCTCTTACGAATATGAAATAAATAATACCCCTTACCTTAGTAGAAGAGTAAATCTGACTGGTATAATGGAGATATTCTTGAGGAAATCTTTCACTATAAGCTACACTCAAAGTATACTTATACTAGAAAGAAATATGCACAATATTATAAAAGAAGAATTCTCTGATTCTGGTGTGATTTTCATTTCTTAACTAAGAATCCTAATTATAGGAGAATGGCAGTGAACTATTTGAATATAATCACGGGTGAATAGAAGAAAAAAATCACTATGCGTTTCTACGAGAAATCTTGTGACGCCCCAAAATTAGGTATATACGCCACCCATCTTGGGTCGCCACTTACATGGTACATAAATTCAAATACAAACTTAATTATACATCTTTAGGTGTAACATACGACAATACATAAATCGAGAGTTCTAATAGGAATATAAATCATTTAGACAATATCCATACTCAAGGAGTCCTCATTACAATTATTATCACACTATTTCACGTAATAGTGAGGACTACTAATGCTATCTTCCGGACCATCACTCTTTTCCCCGACTCGTCCTAAAATTTATATTCTCATTTCACGAAGAGAATAGTGAAAGAAAGGGTGAGCTCAACTAGCCCAAGAAGAAATATTATGACTAAGATAATGCGAATAAATTATCATTAGTCTTCAACAATGTTAAACCGATAAAATACAATAGACAACCGCTTTTAATCTGCGGTGAATATCTAATCCATTAAAAGAGTCAAGTAGAAAATAAAGTCTACTATCTTTTAGGTTTTAAAAGGTTTTCATCAATTTTTATCACTAAGACTCACTTTAATGAATAAACCACAATATCTAATCATCCTGTACCACGGTCCAAGGATTTTCATCAAAATATCAATGGTCATGACTATACCGAATCACCCCGGTCATAATCATACCAAAACTATCCATCAACGCATTACAGGGCACCGAGGACTTTTATCACATCATTTATATCAAGCCATGATTATACCGAATGATCCTCGGTCATAATCATACTAAGTTCATCTATGCACGTAAACCAAAGATAACATAATATAACATGAGGATGATGACAATGACATAATAATTCAATAAAACAAGTTCACGAATTATTTAATCCAGGAACTAATAACGTCCAAATTGTCAACATGATACTGTTTTGTAGAGTAAAATTCAAGAATGATCAGAAGAATATTTCCATGAAAAGATACTGGATGAAACACAAATATCAAGGATATTCTACTAATTTCATGGAGTATAGAAGTCAAAGTTTTAACCAACTGGGTATAATAAAGAATGGAATAACAAAAGAAATCACCACGCATGCTTTGTACTTGATGTATAAAGTTATTCCAATAGAATAATAATAATCTAAACCGTGTCGTGAAATTCACACCGCAAGCAAGGATGATCAAATGTAATAATAAATCTTTGAATAATAAACAATGGAACCAGTCCTGTAAAACACATGCATGAAGAGATATTCAAATGTAATAATAAATGCGAATAATAAACAATGGAACCAGTCCTAATAAAAACACGTATGTGATATTCCAATGTAATAATAAAAAGAATGGAATAACGAAGAAGATCACCAAGTATAGGGGATTACAGATGACAAGTTATTCCAATGAATAAATAAGAATGGAATAATATAAGGATTTCACCAAGTATAGGGTATACCAAGTGATACAAAAGTTATGTATAGGGTATGCCACTTTTACAAAGTTATTCCAACAGAATAATAATGAATGGAATAATGTGTTCTCTTCGTGAATAAGAAAGAATAACACCCTTTACAGTACAACAAATAGTATCCCTTACCGTAAAAGACACCGGATATCAAAGTAGTGAAGTACCGAATACTCTTTCTTCTTTCTCTATAAATTTTCTCTCTATAGCTTCTCTCTATAATTTCTCTCTCTGAGTTTCATTGAATTCGTAAGAAATTAATGAAGGAATGAGCTTCTATTTATAGGAAAATAGAATGCATAGTAATTAATCCATGAACGGTCCGTATTGATTTACTTTAATCGGCGGTCCATATATAAAGCAAAATCTTTTAAATAAAATATCATATATTCTATTTATATAAAAACATTTTACTATGCAAACACTATGCAACACGCAAAAACACTATCGCAACACTATGCATAATAAAATATAATATATTCTATTTATAGAATAACTTTAATAAAGTATTCTGCTTTATATAAAAGATGTTTCGCTTTTATTATGTTAATAATATGAATAAAATAAAACGTCATTATCGCTATAATAATTCATATTATTAATCGACAATAATGGAATCAAACCGAGTGACTTCTCACATAAGCATCAATAATCAATACCGTGTGCTACTATGCAACCACACGACATCGTATTTTTACTACCGAGTAGTTCAACAATTATCAACGGTAAAACTTCCGCCGTTATTTCAATAAAATATTTTTGTCGCTTTTCTCAATCCGGCAATAATTACATTGCTAGGGTCCACCAATGATTGAGCCGTTATGCGAAGATTCCCTCGCTAAACCAATATTCCCTACCAATCGAATATAATATAACCACTTGCATACTTTTGCAAAATTTATAAATACTACCCACAACTATAATATTTATCTCAAATTCACACCATAATATTAAAAATTATTTCGATAAAATTTAAATCTTTATTGATAAAATCTGGGGTCTCACAATCTCCCTCCTTATGTAATTTTGCCTCTAAATTTAGGGTACGCACTGGTATGATAAAGAGGTGAGGATACCTTGAATACCTTTATCGTTAAAATATTAAATTCATCTTCGCAATCCGGCCAAAGATATTCATTAACAATTCATCTTTGCACTACGAGCCAAAGATATACAATCAGAAACCAATAATCTTTGAGACGCAACTTAATAGTATCACGACCACTAATTATCCGCAGGCACCATCGCCAAGGATATTCGTGTTTTCAATCTACGGCCATGATTATATCGAATAATCCTTGGTCATAATCATACCAAGTCTCTCAATGCACTACTACCAAAAGATGACTTTTACACATCCATGAATTAATATTTCATTCTTTGAGACTCATTTCAATAATTAATCCATATCATCGAATCATCCCACGCACTACGTGTCAAGGATATTTATTAGTATCACGACCACGAATTATCCATGCACTACTGACCAAAGATAATTGTGTATTCATTAAGATATCACGACCACAAATTATCCATGCACTACTACCAAAGATAATTGTGTATTCATTAAGATATCACGACCACAAATTATCCATACACTTTCTACCAAAGATAATTGTGTATTCATTAAGTATCACGACCACAAATTATCCATGCACTACTACCAAAGATAATCGTGTATTCATTAAGATCACGACCACAAATTTATCCAATGCACTTACTACCTAAAGATAATTGTGTATTCATTAAGATCACGACCACAAATTATCCATGCACTACGACACCAATAATTGTATTCATTAAGTATCATTATCCATTAAGATAATCGTGTATTCATTAATTATCACGACAAATTATCCATGCACTACTACCAAAGATAATCGTGTATTCATTAGTATCAATGACCACAAATTATCCATGCACTTCTACCAAAGATAATCGTGTATTCATTAGATCACGATCACAAATTATCCATGCACTACTCACTACCAAAGATAATCGTATTCATTAGTATCACCACAAATTATCCATGCACTACTACCAAAGATAATCGTGTTTTCAATTATCGGTTATGATTTATCTGCACTACTACTAAAGATAATCATGGTCATAACGCTACGATTATACCGTCCAATCATATTATAATCATACCAAGTCCATCTATGCACCATACGCCACAGATGACTTTCAACATAATATAAGCATGAGGATAATGATATAAAGAATCAATCAAATGAGATAAAGGATAAATATTAAACATTTATAATATAATTTATCCGAGATTCAAGAATATCCCCATGTTATCAATCACCCTCACAAATCATTAATATATACAATATTTTAATCACCCATTCTCAATTGATGTCGCCAAATAGGTATACACAACACCCATTCCGACAAATACACTAACGTAAACAACTACAACTTTATTATTACAACAAGAAAACTGTGAGTTTGAATACAAATATTATCTTCTAGACAATATCTATACTCAAATAAATCCTCATCACATTATTGATTCATTATTTTACAAAATGGTGAGGACTACTAAACAACTCTCTCTAGAATCTTCATTCCATACCCCGACTAAGACTCGCTACATTCTCGCCTCCCGAGAAGAAAAATGGAACAACATGGAAAAGGGTGAGCTCAACTAGCCCAAGAAGAATATTATGACTAAGATAATATACAACAAATTATCGTTAGTCTCCAACAGGAAAAATCTGATAGAATACAATAGACAACAAGTTTCGATCAATATTCGCAATGAAATAATAATTCATGTAAGAGTTACGAGAGAATGAAATCTACTATAATCTATGAATTTAATAATATTCCATCATCAATATTTTATCCTCAGAACATCAATCAATTTTCATCTCAAATCAAATATTCATCTTTTGCACTACAGCCAAAGATATTCATCAATCGGTATGTTCATCTCAACACTGCTCATCTTTTGCACTAAAGGCCAAAGATATTCATCACCCATTATGTTCATTTAAACACCGCTCATCTTTGCACTACAAAGCCAAAGATATTCTTCAGAAATCATTCATCTTTGCACTACAAAGCCAAAGATATTCAATAATATCATCATTTAAGACCGAGGATGATGAAAATATTTTTAAAGAACAATCCAAAGGAAACAAAATGACAAGGATTAAGGATTAAGGATTCGTACTTTGTTTTATCCATGTCCAACAATACCTCAAAAATAATCATAGTGGTGTAAAATTCAAGAATGATCAAAACATGGATACAATCAAAGCTAGTATCCAAAATAGATATTTTGGACGAAAAAGAAGAAATTTTATTTTTCGATGAATAGTGCCGTATACGTGAATAGTGCCGTATACGTGAATAGTGCCGTATACGTGAATAGTAACTCCGACACCAAAAGATAGAAATTCCACAAAAAAACATTTTCACGCTTCATGAATAGTACTCGTGAATAGTAACTCGTGAATAGTAACTCATGAATAGTAACTCGTGAATAATAACTCATGAATAGTAACCCCGACATGAAAAAGTTCCAAATTTGATAAAAACTTCAGATCAACATTTCAAAGATAATGATATCAAGAAATAATATCATTACGAAAAAAAAATAATATCCCTTACCTCAAAGAATCAAGATTTCTAAGGAAAGGCTCAAGTGATGCCGAATGAAACTTGTATTGAACAAAGAACTCTCAAAGTATCTAAATACTCACAAAATACGCCAATAATATAGAGAGAGAAAGAGAGAAAACTTTGTTTCGTGTGATTTTCAATTCTAACTTAGCCTCTATTTATAGAAAATGTTAGCCGTACCAAGCAGCATTTTGACCACAAGCACCCGATGGCTTTACCTCGCTACTATTGCCACCCACCACATTTGAAATAAAATTCAAAGATATTTTTTCACCAACCACAAGTGGGGTCCACTCAATTCTAGAATTTTCCACCAAAATCAATTATAACCCTACTTTCCTAATCAAACACCTCTTAAAATTTATAACAAATCATTCATTCATTTTTAACGGCTCAAAATTTGTGGACATATACTCAACTTATATATGTATAACATATCCAAAAATTACAACGATCCAACTATTTGATTAAATATTATAACTCACACAATAAAGCTATAATAACACCGATTTGATCTTTTAATACCTCCAATCCGACAAAAATACAAATAAAACATCTCAAAGATTAATTCCTTCATTAATAACCACATAAATAAATCCATCATTTATATTCATATAAAATAAATATTTCTTTATCATATGAATCAATAATTAATTATTCACAAATAATATTACGTAATCACAATTATGACAACCAGTGCCGCTCCTGTGAAAGAGGGGCTTTCCAATAAGGATCTCTCCATCGGGCGCAAATTAGTGACCAAACCTCTCCTTAGATGTAACTTTCTAGACATTGCCAATAATGTTATCTAATAATATTATTCAAATAATATGAATTATTGATCCGATAATGGGAATATCAAAAGGACAATTATCAACAACAATAATATAAAATATCAACGCAAAGAATTATCAATCAATAAAATAAAATATCGAATAAGAATTACCGTGTGAAAATTATTGAGTAAAGGCCATCTTACGTAAGGATCAATAATTCAACAATACTGCGGTAATACCGCGCGTGCATCGCTCAACCACACCAGACATCGTATTTTAACCATCGGTATTCCAACAGCCTTTAATCTGTAATAACTACGCCGTTATTTTTAACCAACTTATATTTGTCGCTTTTCCTCATCCAATCGCTTTCATGGGGCCCACACATGGTCGCTACCGTCGCATTTAATATTCCCCGACAAGCATTTAATATTCCACACCAAACGAATATTCCCGACAACAATGAATATTTTATAACCACTTGCTTATTTTGAAATATTTATGTATTTAACCCTTAACTATCCACATTAATCAAATCAACCCTTACTATTTCAAAATAATAAATAAAGGAAATTCCTTTTATTTAAAAAAATTTCGGTCTTACAACCTCCCTCCTTATGAAATTTCGTCCTCGAAATTGACGACGATACTGTGTTTCAAAAGGTGAGGATACCTCGCTTTCATTTCCGCTTTCCAATTCCTGTGTCATTTCCTCTATAAAGCATGATTCCTCCACAAAACTTTAACTTGTGGTATGACCTTTCATAGCGTAGGACATGCTCCTTCCTATCCAAAATCTTGACAGTACCTCCTCATACGCTAAGTCTTCTACTATCTCGTCCTGCTTCTAACTCTATAACGTGGTTCGGTCTTTCACATATTTACTGGCACCGATATGTGAAACACATTATGAACACGAGACATACTTTGAGGTAACGCAAGTCTATAGGCTACATTTCCTACTCTCACAAGAATTTGAAATGGACCAATAAATCGTGGATCGAGCTTTCTCTCTTCCCAAATCTTGTAACTCCCTTCCATGGAGCAACTCGCAATAATACATGATCCCCTTCACTAAATTCCACGCCCTTTCGATGAAGATCCGCATAACTCTTTTGTCGATCTTGTGCCGCTTGTATACGCTAATCGAATCATTTGGATCTTTTCAGAGTCATATCGTATTAACTCTCGGTTCCAACAATGTTGCTTCACCCACCTCATCCCAACATATCGAGAATGACATTTTCGGCCCATATAATGCTTCAATGGAGCCACACCTATACTTGCCTGATAATTGTTGTTGTAGGAGAATTCCACCAATGGTAAATACTTATCCCAACTACCTTTGAAGTCTAGGACACGTAGTCTTAATATATCTTCAAGAGTTTGAATAGTCCTTTCCGATTGCCCATCCGCTTGAGGATGGTATGCCAACTAATCAGAAATTGCGCCCATAGCTTTCTACAAACTAACCCAAAATCATGAAGTGAATCTTGGGTCACGATCTAAAACTATGGATACCGGCATGCCATGCAATCTCACAATCTCATTTACGTATATACGAGAAAAGACGCTCAAGGAATAAGTCTCTCAGATTGGTAAGAAATGAGTAGATTTGGTTAATCTATCAACAATAACCCAAATCGCATCTATGCCTTGAGAAACCGTAGGAAGATTAGTAATGAAATTCATGGTAATGTGTTCCCACTTCCATTCCTAATCTCAAGTGGTTGTAACGGACCCTTAGGTACTAGATGCTCCGCCTTTTACACGCTGACAAGTTAAACACATCGAGATAAACTTTGCAATCTCTCTCTCATATTGTTCCACCAAAATGTATGTCAAGATCACGATACATTTTAGTACTTCCAGATGGATTGCAAACGGTGTATTGTGTGCCTCCATCATAATCTTGTACTTCAAATCGTAGTCGTTAGGAACACAAAGTCTAGAGTGGACTCAAGTATTCCTTCTTCATCAATTCTCGCCCTAATAGCTCCTTCTTGTACTTTCTTCTTCATACGCATCACCCGGCCCATGGGCTTGAAAGCAACTTTAACTTTATCGATTAAAGTCGATTATACTCAGATATCATCACGCGGGTACCTAGAATTTTCATCTCCATCTCTATTATTTGTAAATTATACGAAAATAGTCTTTGATAATATCGTACTCAGATTTGATAATGATCTTCTACTCAACACGCCACCTACCACGCTCGCTTTTCGGATGGCACGGTCGTAACATGTCTTGAAATGAGTCTCCTCTTGAGTTCTTCAAGCTCTTCCCACATTCCTTGCTCCATTCGAATTTTGTATCTCTACGAGTCACCAAGATAATGGAATAACGATTCGAGAATATCCTTCAACGAATCTCCGATAATAACCAACTAAGCCTCAAAGCTACGATTTCGATTATCGACTTAGGTTGCTCTTAATCGCGACTCATATCCCAATCTTGGATAGACGTCACAATGACACCTATCGCTTTACTATCGCATCTAATATGACGCCCCTACAGAGTTCGCTTAGGTGAATTCCACAAAGGAAGTCACAAGATAAAGGCTCAGTACCAAATTTATAGTTGAATTTTTAACTCCTCAAGTTCAATAGAGCCATTCGATACGAGATTTTAGAAATGAGTTTTGTACCGGGTTCAAATTCGATACAAAATTTAATATCGTGCTTTGGGAGTAAGCCAAGAAATTCTTCGTGAAATACGCCAGAAAAATCAATAACAACAAGAATATTATTCAAATCTGACGTGTCTTTATTCAAATCCATAACATGGACTAAGAAAACTTGACATCCGTAATAAACGAATGACTTCATGGCTTGATATGAAAATGTTTGATTACAATGGTTTGATTGCTTGAATTCAATAATGTTGCTTAGAATATGAAAAAACTAACAACCTTACAAAAACAATCAATTTTGGCATGATGAGTAGTTAACCTTAAAATCACATCAAAAGCAAATATCTCTATAGAAATAAGGTTAATGGTGTAATGCGATAGTGCCAACCCAATCAAGCAAGATTTTTAAACAACGGATGTAATGAAAGTTTCTCCTAATGGAGTCTCCATAAATAAGTCAAAGTCTAATTTCTCCGTAGTCAAGTTCAAACGCTGAGCGCAAGCAAAGAGAGATAAAAGAATGGGTAGAACCCAGATTCTAGTAAGGTATAAACTTCGCAAGAATTTATAATTAACTAACCTGCGCTAACTTCGTCGTTCCTCATGATTTTGACCGGCCACGACAAACGCCTTCCAGAATCGCTGACTTTGACTTTTCTTGGACATCCTTTTCGAGTCACCATTCTCACTGGACTGGGTTTCGATATCGTATAATCTCGAGCGATATGTCCTTCCTTTCCACAATTATAGCATACCTTAAACTGCTTGTGGATAGCTTGAATGATATGTCCTCTTTCCGCATTTATAACATATACGACCGGTGGTCGCTTCTCTCCCTTAGAACCAATTGTTTGCCGGCCGCCGCTGCCTTCACATGGTCGTTGTTAAATCTCCTCTTTAAAATCTCCTCCCGACTCGCTTCTTCTATTTTCACGGCCACGATTACCACCAGAGTGGTTACCGCCTTTGTCCGTATTCTTCTTTCTCCGCCGGGTTATCGTTATTCGATGATCGCTATCTTGATGATGATCCTCGGTTATGGTCCCTCGGTTGAACGTGATTTCGTTATCTCGCTTCTAACAACCGAGCCCTCATTGACAACATCCCAATAGAGAGAAAATTTATGAGAAATGAGATATCGACGTATGCTCGGTTTTCAACCTCTCGTAAACATCCGCGTCATAATGCTCCTCATTCTCCACCAAATGAGGTGCAAACTCGATAACTCCGCTTAACTTCGCCCGCATCGGGACACCGCCATGTTATTCTCGCTTCTAGTCTAATAAACTCCACTTCCTTCATACGACGAATACTTTCGTGGAAGTACTTGTCATTGAACTGCTTCAAACGCTCTCCCACGATATGCCGAAAAGCAACCGGATGGGTACGCTTCACGATTCCCACCAAGAATCGCCTCGCCACTAACATAAAGGTGGCGAATGGAACCTTCTGTTCTCCGCGCATCCCAAGACATCGAATATCTTGGTAATTTGCTTTACCCATGTTTCCGCCATAATCGGATCTCGCTTTCCCTTAAATTCGTGGTCCCAACTTTTGAACTGCTTGTCAGTGACCACCCGTGAATTGCTATCATTTCCTCCTATATTTTGAACACGAGTCTCCTCGTCCCGATTTTGCATGAACCGCAAAAAAACTTCTAAACATTCCCTCGCTCATCATCTCGCTTTCAAAGGTGTTGTTCACAGGAGGAACATTGCCACTGTCAGACGCTTCTCCTCGTTGGTGAGTAGTACAGTGCATCTCCACGCCTCATTTCCATTGTTAATATTCTCACGACATTCTCAAATACACTGCTATAAAACAAGGGTTAATTAAGGAAATCAATATATCACATAATATCCCTATATATATCGACCAACTAACAAATAAGCTTAGTAGGACACACTAAATAAGGATTTACTCTGCCTCCCCTCCTAGTTCTATTCCCCGATCTCCGCCAGAGATCATATCCCTAAGCTCGATACTAACCGTGACGCCCCCAAAATAGGTATACACAACACCCATTCTCGAAGTCGCCAAATACATGGTACAAGTAAACAACTACAACTTTATTATTACAACAAGAAATCTGTGAGTTTGAATACAAATATTATCTTCTAGACAATATCTATACTCAAATAAATCCTCATCACATTATTGATTCATTATTTTACAAAATGGTGAGGACTACTAAACAACTCTCTCTAGAATCTTCATTCCATACCCCGACTAGTACTCGCTACATTCTCGCCTCCCGAGAAGAAAAATGGAACAACATGGAAAAGGGTGAGCTCAACTAGCCCAAGAAAGAATATTATGACTAAGATAATATACAACAAATTATCGTTAGTCTCCAACAGGAAAAATCTGATGAATACAATAGACAACAAGTTTCGATCAATATTCAGTGAATGAAATAATAATTCATAAAGAGTTACGTAGAGAATGAAATCTACTATAATCTATGAATTTAATAATTCCATCATCAATATTTTATCCTCAGAACATCAATCAATTTTCATCTCAAATCAAATATTCATCTTTGCACTACAAAGCCAAAGATATTCATCAATCTGGCCATGTTCATCTCAACACTGCTCATCTTTGCACTAAAGGCCAAAGATATTCATCACTTATGTTCATATCATGTTCATTTAAACACCGCTCATCTTCAGACTACAGTGCCAAAGATATTCTTCAGAATCATTCATCTTTGCACTACAGCCAAAGATATTCAATAATATCATCATTTAAGACCGAGGATGATGAAAAATATTTTTAAAGAACGAATCCAAAGGAAACAAAATGACAAGGATTAAGGATTAAGGATTCGTACTTTGTTTTATCCATGTCCAACAATACCTCAAAAATAATCATAGTGGTGTAAAATTCAAGAATGATCAAAACATGGATACAATCAAAGCTAGTATCCGATTATAAATATTTTGACGAAAAAGAAGAAATTTTATTTTTCGATGAATAGTGCCAGATACGTGAATAAGGTCAGATACGTGAATAAAGCCAGATACGTGAATAGTAACTCTACACCAAAAGATAGAAATTCCACAAAAACATTTTCACGCTTCATTAATAGTACTCGTGAATAAGAATCGTGAATAAGAACTCATGAATAGTAACTCGTGAATAAGTAACTCATGAATAGTAACCCACATGAAAAAGTTCCAAATTTGATAAAACCTCAGATCAACATTTCAAAGATAATGATATCAAGAAATAATATCATTACGAAAAAAAATAATATCCCTTACCTCAAAGAATCAAGATTTCTAAGGAAAGGCTCAAGTGATGTTTGAATGAAACTTGTATTGAATGCAACTCTCAAAGTATCTAAATACTCACAAAATACGCTCAATAATATAGAGAGAAAAGAGAGAAAACTTTGTTTCGTGTGATTTTCAATTCTAACTTAGCCTCTCTTTTTATAGAAAATGTTAGCCCTACCAAGCGCATTTCGACTGCTACACCGATGGCTTTACCGCTACTATTGCCACCCACCACATTTGAAATAAAATTCAGCATATTTTTTCACCAACCACAAGTGGGGTCCACTCAATTCTAGAATTTTCCACCAAAATCAATTATAACCCTACTTTCCTAATCAAACACCTCTTAAAATTTATAACAAATCATTCATTCATTTTTAACTGCTCAAAATTTGTGGACATATACTCAACTTATATATGTATAACATATCCAAAAATTACAACGATCCAACTATTTGATTAAATATTATAACTCACAATAATAAAGCTATAATAACAATCGATTTGATCTTTTAATACCTCCAATCCGACAAAATACAAATAAAACATCTCAAAGATTAATTCCTTCATTAATAACCACATAAATAAATCCATCATTTATATTCATATAAAATAAATATTTCCTTATCATATGAATCAATAATTAATTATTCACAAATAATATTACGTAATCACAATTATGACAACCAGCCGCTCCTCAGAAAGAGGGGGCTTTCCAATAAGGATCTCTCCTCATCGCGCAAGCAATTAGGTGACCAAACCTCTCCTTATGTAAACTTTCTAGACATTGCCAATAATGTTATCTAATAATATTATTCAAATAATATGAATTATTGATCCGATAATGGAAATATCAGTGAAATTGACAATTATCAAACAATCAATAATATAAAATATCAACGCAAAGAATTATCAAATCAATAAAATAAAATATCAATAAAGAATTCATCGTGAAAATTATCGAGTAGTGCCATCTTACGTAAGGATCAATAATTCAACAATATCGCGGCAATACCGCAGCTACTAATCGCAACAACCACGCCAGACATCAGATTTTAACCACCGGGTATTCCAACAATTTTAATTGAATAACTACGCCGCTATTTTTAACCAACTTATATTTGTCGCTTTCCTCATCCAATCGCTTTTCCTATGGGCCTACACATGGTCATTTCTACATGTTCATCCGCATTTAATATTCCCCCACAAGACGTAATATTCCACCACCAAACGAATATTCCCTATACAACAATGAATATTTTATAACCACTTGCTTATTTTGAAATATTTATGATTTAACCCTTAACTATCCACATTAATCAAATCAACCCTTATATATTAAAATAATAAATAAAATTCCTTTTATTTAAAAAATTCGGGTCTTACAAAATTATTTAAAAAAATGAGGATACCTGGTCTTATAAAGCATGATTCCTCCACAAAACTTTAACTTGTGGTACGACCTTTTCTTGGTAGATTTCCTATCCAAAATCTTGACAGTGCCTCCTCATATCGTTAAGTCTTCATTATCTCGTCCTGGTTCTAACTCTATAACGTATACCTTCATGTCCCAAAAGGCCAGAATTTTTCTCATAATTTAGTGGGTCAAACAAATGTTCTCTAAAATTATGGCAAGAAATTTTTCTTTAGTACTTTGCACCCTTTGCTAAAATCAGTCACACATAAATCTACAACACCTTTCCAAAGAATTCCACTTGGATTAGTTAGGTAACTCATAGATCTAACTCTAAGACTCTGACCACACTCTCAAAATTCAAAATATAATAGAGATATATGGTCAATCAATTTCATGTTACGCTTTTTCACCAAAATCTGATTTTCAACTCTTTGTGATTTCTAAGAAACTTTCATGTTTTCACATACTAACCAACATAACTCATCATAACACTTACTAATACCACGATACCCATGATTTTCATTAGTCCAATGCTTTTATTATGACTTTCATCATAAACCACGTAAACCGCTCATTTTAGTGAAGATATATTTGAGGGTTTAAGAAATGGGTTTTGTACTCGGGGTCAATACAAAATTCGATTTCACGCCTAA
This sequence comes from Panax quinquefolius, assembly GCA_020205615.1. NCBI lineage: Eukaryota > Viridiplantae > Streptophyta > Magnoliopsida > Apiales > Araliaceae > Panax > Panax quinquefolius. The sequence goes on from CM035173.1 coordinate 90,006,501, forward strand.
GTAGGCTAAGAAGTCTTCAAGAATACGCCAGAAATTTATTAATAATAGAAATATCATTCAAAACCTGTGACTCTCCTCCAAGACTTGGATAAGACGTCACATCGATACCAACTGTGACTTCTATCCCTTAACCTAGATAGCACTCACAATGATACCTATAAACTGCCATCTTCATTCATGATGTCGCTTCTGAGAAAGTCCGCTTTTGCACTCCACACAAGGAAGTCAACAACGAAAGGTTCGGGCTCTTTTACTTATGGCTTGATATGACAATAATCGACTTTAGTAGTTCAATACTTGAATTCGCATAACAAAGTTGGTATGAATATAAAAGCTAACAACCTTACGAAAAGCATGATGAGTAGTTAACCAATTGATTCCTAAAATCACATTAAAGGCAAGTATTTTCAAAAGATAAGATCGACGGGTGTAACGTGAAAGTGTTTATTTGAATCAAACAAGATTTAAAAATAGTAAGCGGTAACGAAGGCTCCTACTAACGAAGTTTCAACCAATAAGTCAAAGTGTAACTTCTCCTGAGTCAAATTTAAACGTTGAACGCAAGCAAGAGAGATAAAATAATGGGTAGAACCCAGATCTTATAAGGTATAGACTTCAGTAATTTATAATTAACTAACTTTGTGCTAACTTCGTTTCGGTTTACTCGCTTTTGAAGTCATAAAAATGCACTTCCTAAAACCAACGACTTTATTTTGTCCATATCCACCTTTGGTGCCACCGTCCCAAATAGACTTGACTTTGGTGCACAACAAAATTGAGCTAAATGACCTTCTCTTCTTGCAATTTCCACTTCTATTATCTTTGCCATGATTACCACCAAGTGGTTACCATTCTTAGCATGATAATTTCCCCGATGGTTATCATTGTTCGATAGTTGTTGCCACCAAAGATGATTATTATCGTGTTGTTGGTCGTTACCTTTTGTTTGAAATTTGAATCAACACTCTCATGTGCTTCATTGCTTATCTCGGCATTTCGGAGATGCCATTCTCAAACACCGCCACAAAACAAGGGTTAATTAATATATCAAATATTATCCCTATACTCGACCAACCAATTAAATAACAAATAAACTTAGGTAGAAGTCATACTAGTGAAGGAATTCCCCGCCTCTCCCTCCTAGTTCTTATCTCACATCTCACCAGGGATCATATCCCTAAGCTCGATACTCAACCGTGGACGCCCCAAAATTAGGTATACGCCACCCATCTTGGGTCGCCACTTACATGGTACATAAATTCAAATACAAACTTAATTATACATCCGTCGGTAACATACGACAATACATAAACCGAGAGTTCTAATAGGAATATCGCCATTTAGACAATATCCATACTCAAGGAGTCCTCATTACAATTATTATCACACTATTTCACGTAATAGTGAGGACTACTAATGCTATCTTCCGGACCATCACTCTTTTCCCCGACTCGTCCCAAATATATTCTCATTTCAAGAAGAAAGCGAAAAGAAAGGGTGAGCTCAACTAGCCCAAGAAGAAATATTATGACTAAGATAATGCGTAATAAATTATCATTAGTCTTCAACAATGTTAAACCGATAAAATACAATAGACAACCAGGTTTAATCTGCGCAATGAATATGCAATCCATTAAAAGAGTCAAGTAGAAAATAAAGTCTACTATCTTTTAGGTTTTAAAAGGTTTTCATCAATTTTTATCACTAAGACTCGCTTTAATGAATAAACCACAATATCTAATCATCCCTGTATCACTCATTAAGGATTTTCATCAAAATATCAATGGTCATGACTATACCTAATCACCCCGGTCATAATCATACCAAAAACTATCCATCACTGCATTACAGGCCACTGAGGACTTTTATCACATCATTTATATCAAGCCATGATTATACCGAATGATACCCGGTCATAATCATACTAAGTTCATCTATGCACGTAAGCCAAAGATAACATAATATAACATGAGGATGATGACAATGACATAATAATTCAATAAAACAAGTTCACGAATTATTTAATCCAGGAACTAATAACGTCCAAATTGTCAACATGATACTGTTTTGTAGAGTAAAATTCAAGAATGATCGTAAGAATATTTCCATGAAAAGATATTTGGATGAAACACAAATATCAAGGATATTCTACTAATTTCATGGAGTATAGAAGTCAAAGTTTTAACCAACTGGGTATAATAAAGAATGGAATAACAAAAGAAATCACCACGCATGCGGTGCTCAAGATGAGCGGTGTTATTCCAATAGAATAATAATAACGGAACCAGTCGTGAAATTCACACCGGTGATGATCCAATGAATAATAAATGCTTTGAATAATAAACAATGGAACCGAGTCCTGTAAAACACATGCATGTGATATTCCAAATGTAATAATAAATACTGAATAATAAACAATGGAACCGTGTCCTGTAAAACACACGATGTGATATTCAAATGTAATAATAAAGAATGGAATAATGTAAGAAGATCACCAAGTATAGGGGATTCCACAGATACGAGTTATTCCAATGAATAAATAAGAATGGAATAATATAAGGATTTCACCAAGTATAGTATATCTGCCGTGCATCTGAGTTATGTATAGGGTATGCCACTTTTACGAGGTTATTCCAACGTAATAATAATGAATGGAATAATGTGTTCTCTTCATGAATAAAAAGAATAACACCCCTTTACGGGTACAACAACAAATAATATCCCTTACCGTAAAAGACACTTTGGATATCAAAGTAGTGAAGTACCGTAATACTCTTCTTCTTTCTCTCTATAGATTTTCTCTCTATAGCTTCTCTCTATAATTTCTCTCTCTAGAGTTTCAAAGAATTAAGTAAGAAAATAATGAAGGAATGAGCTTATTTATAGGAAAATAGAATGCATAGTAATTAATCCATGAACGGTCCGCATTGATTTACTTTAATCGACGGGCCCATATTTAAAGCAAAATCTTTTAAATAAAATATCATATATTCTATTTATATAAAAATATTTTACTATGCAAACACTATGCAACACTATACAAAACACTATGCAACACTACGCATAATAAAATATAATATATTCTATTTATGTAATAACTTTAATAAAGTATTCGCTTTTATATAAAAAGATGTTTCGCTTTTATTATGTTAATAATATGAATAAAACAAAACGTCCATTATCGCTATAATAATTCATATTATTAATCGACAATAATGGAATCAAACCGAGTGACTTCTCACATAAGCATCGATAATCAATACCGCTACTATGCAACCACACGTACATCGTATTTTACTACTAAGTAGTTCAACAAGTATCAACGGTAAAACTTCCGCCGTTATTTCAATAAAATATTTTTGTCGCTTTCAATCCGATAATAATTTCGTAGGGTCCACCAATGATTGAGTAGTTATACGAATATTCCCCCGCTAAACCGAATATTCCCTACCAATCGAATATAATATAACCACTTGCATACTTTGTAAAATTTATAAATACTACCCACAACTATAATATTTATCTCAAATTCACACCATAATATTAAAAATTATTTCAACAAAATTTAAATCTTTATTGATAAAATCTGGGTCTCTCAAATCTGATTTTTACTATTCATTATTGTGCAATAAAATATTCTAATAAAATAAAAACTTTATATATAATATAATATATTCTAATTATAATCTAATAAAACCAATAACTTTATACATATTAGAAAAAGTATTCTGTTTTATTACTATTATAATAATAATAAAACAAAACTGAGATAACTTTCTATCGACGATTTTAAAAAATGAGTAAGTGGGGGTCCATATAATAAGCAAAACTTACAACAAATACTTCATGACAAACCCCTCTATTTATATCAAAAATTGAATAAATATTTGCCACAAATCACTTATCTTCAATCAACACATTTTTAATCTTCCAACAATTATTCATCATTAATATTATAACTCACAATATTGACAACCAGATCATTCCCATGAAAGAGGGGACTTTCCGATAAAAATATTTCCTTATTGGCGCGCAATTAAATAACCTAACCCCTTTCTTCGACAGAACTTTCTAGATATTGTCAATAATGCAAATAATAATAAGAATAATTATGTCGTCTCAATTATTGATTTAATAATATAAAATATTATGCAGATGATACTGTGACAATAATTAAATAAATAATATGTGATACTATGCAGAAACTGCTGTGACAATTACGAACTGAGTGGCTTCTTACGTAAGCATCAATAATCAGAGATACTGTACAATACCGTGTGCTACTGTGCAACCACGCGTATTACTATTCTTTTATCACCAGGTATTTCAACAGTTTAACGGTAAAAGTCTTGTCATTATTTTTATTAAAAAAGTTATTTCTGTCGCTTTCTATACCCGACAATCATTCCATTGTGGGGTCCACTAATGATTGTCTTGGTTATAATATTCTCCACAAAAGAATATTCCCCGACCAAACGAATATTTTATAACAACTTACTTACTTTGCAAAATTTGCACATATCACCCATAACTATACTATTATATCAAATCAACACCTTATTATTTAAAATAATATTTAGAAAAAATTAAATCTTTATTCATAAAAAGTTGGGGTCTTAAAACTGTACTTTTATAACCGAGTATTTCAAAAGTTTAACGGTAAAAGCTTTGCCGTCAATTTTTAAAAAGGTTATTTCTGTCGCTTTCCATATCCGATAGTTATTTTGTTGTGGGGCCACCAATGATTAGTTATTTTGGCGGCGTCGTATGAATATTCTCCATCAAAAAAAATATTCCCCGACCAAATGAATATTCGTAATAAATAATTACATGCATGATAGGGAGAAAATAAGTGCATGATAACCAAAAATTTTAGAGGCCTCAGTGGTGTCTTCATCGTCACAATTCAGCTTTCCCCCGAATAAATCCAGTGCGTGAGACCACTTGAGCATAAAGGAGTTTACCAAGACTCAACACACGTTAATGGGGACTTATATGCGGATTCCCACCACTAAACCACCACCTCAAGCGATAATAAAATACAACAATATAATTATATAAACATTTACTAAATCAACACCTTACAATAAATAATTTAAATTCTATTAAAAGTCGGGGTCAACACCAAAATATATTTACCTCATATAACATATAAATCAACTAATAATTCATTATTCATTCAAATTGTCTTTATTTATCGCATTATATTCAAAAACTTATAAATGAATAACAAAACTTAAGAAACCCATATATGACAATTTATTTTAAAAACATCAGTCCACTGTTATGGTATTATTACCATTTACCAACACTTATTTGTCAAAATAATTAATTTTAAAGAAACTAGACTTCAAATACTCCAATTTAGCCTCAAGAATCACCCAAATCAAATTTAAAATTATTAATTTATATATTTTTAATCATTAAAGCATGTTGCTGAAAATTCTGCTATAAAAATTTTGAATCAGTCATCTCTTAAAATTCATAACAAATCATACGTTAATCTTTAACGGTTCAAAAATTGTGGAAATATACTCGACTTATATATGTATAAAATATCCAAAAATTACAATGAATCAACGGTCGGATTAAGAATTATAACTTATGAAATAGAGCTTAAGAAAATTACTTTTTCATATTCTAGCAGACTATAAGTCCTTCAAACCAGTTTCATTCAAATAGTCCCTACGAAAAATCCACAAGGACTTTTTGGGTAATTCTAATTTCTGTGTTTAACTTACTGTCGACGTCGGGATTTTTATTTGTCCCTTTTTTGTTCTTGTTCTTTGGTGTTCTTATGTTATGTGAGATTTGTTTGAAAAAACAAGTGAAAAAGGTCTGACATGTATATGTCGACGATTTGGCTGTAAGAGTCGCCATTTGGTGTTTTTAACTGGTTGCACCAACGCAACCGAGAAAAGGTTTGCACATTGACCCAGTGATTTGACACTGCTAAATGGGTCTGTGAAACCAAGATTCATTTGGATTCAGGGGCTTGATTATGCGAAGGAAGGTGTTAGGCACCCCCGACATCCGTGTTACCACATTGACCGCCACTTTTCAAGAAACTGTTATATGAATGTGTGTGTGGGGGTGTGGATCAATGTGCAATTTATTTGAAAGTAGTGCGAGGCCTCGTTCGCACCTATATACAATGGGTTTGAATTTATATAAAAAATTCATTTTTAAACATGATATAACAGTGAGGTTTTGTAAAAGAGGTTTTTTCAAACCCTGTGCTCAATAGTAATTGAGACCTTTTCATACTTCCATTTTATTATTAAATGTTCGAAACATTTGCTTTTATTTTCGAGATGCGAAGCATCTTCGAGAAAATAATATATATGATGTTAGAACTCCTCATGGGCATGAAAGCCATCTAAGGAAATTCAAATACCATGAATAATTTACAAGTCATTATATACTTTGAAAATGTCCATCACGGAACCTAATCTAGATTCAATTGGACTAAATCAGTGATCACATGATTCCTAGGCCACATGATGCCACAGCTTATATGAAAAGCAAGATAGCGATTATATATATAAAAGTCAGTAATATATATATATATATGATATGATCAACCACCACGAAAGCACCTCCATGGGGATCGAAATGTAAATATATATATATATATATATATATATATATATATATATATATATATATATATATATGATCAACCACCACGAAGCACCTCCATGGGGATCGAAATGTAAATAAAGCAATAAATGCGTATCAATCGCCACGAAGTAAACTCAAAGTGACTAAATATAAATAAATCAAGAAAAAGCGATCAACCGTCACAAGTAAACTCAGTAAGGGACTAAATGTAAATAAAGCGAAGAAAACGATCAATCGCCACGAAGTAAACTCCAGGTGGGATGGAATGTAAATAAAGCAATAAAAGGCCACGAAGTAAACTCCGTGCTCGATATAAATATATATATATATATATATATATATATATAAAGTAGTAAACTTACATGATGTTTCTCAATCCCGGCTCGGTTTATCATTTCAGTGATTTGTCGCTATATATATATATATATATATATATATAAAAGCAATAAACGCACCGGATATAAAATCCAGGCTCATTGAATAATCCGTCCCACAACATATCATATATATATATATATAAGCAAATAAATGCTCCAAACATAAGTCTAGGCTCAATCGAGGCATAACTTGATAATGTTAGTCCATATAGATAAATATATACATATATAAGTATATATATATATATAGAAAATAAAAACCACGAAATGAAAGATCCCGGCATACACACAACAACACTCTCAATGTGAAGAATAATGTGTGCAAAGATGAAAAGAAAGGCTTTATAATGTGTAAGAAGGCTTATAGTGGGATGCCAAAGAAGACTTCTATGACTATAAATGGATGAACACTCAGCTCCTGCCGGTAAAAATATAGTTATATGTGAGCTAACAGGTGTTTAAAATGAGAAAGCACTCAATATGGGGTGTGTACAGAAAAAATTAGACAGGGCTTCCTCTCCTTTTCTTCTTTTAAAATGGCCACCCCAAGCTCTATATTTATAGAGCTGGTGGCCATGAGTGTACCGCTGCGGGTAAATGAGATGCACTGGCATGGCGGTGCAGGGGTGCCCCCGCTCCACGGGTCCCGCCATCTCAAAGTACGTGCACTCGTGCACTGTGATGTCCGCTCGAACTTGTAGAACTTCAATCCGAGCATCCGAATGAGGTGTATAAGACCTTTCTCAGACCACTTTTGTCGAGAGTTACGCAATGACATGGGATTAGAGATTGTATGAAGTCAGGAAGAGGGGACCATGCCCATGGTCTTCAAGCTTCAAATTCCATCCGGTGTGCTGCCCTGCGTAATAGTCACTCAGGATTGGAACTCCTTGGCTCTTGTGGGACATTGTTGTGTAGAAATGTATGTGTAAGATGTTGAGATGGAACAATATGGGGTTGAGGTGGAAAGATGATAATTTTTCCTTCACCGGTTATCTCCGATTTGGGTGACGATAAAGAGAGCGTTGCTCGTGGTTATCTCTCGAGATTGGATCTTTGCAAGTGTTTGAATTCCTCAGGGTCATCTTTAAGTGTGCCTATCTTCCCGTTGTTAGCTCCGGGTCTTTGGAATGAGTGCCTCGGCGAGAGTTCCGAGGTTGAAGCTGATTGCATGCATTTGAAATAGGCATTTCCGGGGTTATCGCCGGAACTACAACGACATTCCTTGGGGTTATCTCCAAGGATAAAACTCGGGATCGTCTCTGAGATTAGAATTGATACTCCTGGTGTGTGTTCTGGGGTTGAGATTGAACTTCCGGTGGTATCCGAAATGGATATGAGCTGTCTTCTAGGGTTATCTCCGAAAGACGAATCTGCCCTCCTGTAATGTTAGTAATGGTGTGCAGAAAATTTTGAGTGTTTATAGATGCCTCTCTTTATCATATTCATTGAATGCAAGGCATGGATAGGATAAAGAATCCTAGACACTTGAAATGCAACAAGATAAATATGATGCCTTGTGTAGCAACATGATGTAAATGTATGATGCATGTGTTTTGTTGAATTATTTTCCAACAAGATGGGATGATTGCCGGTTCCCTGTTAATCCTGCCGGGGATGACAATCAGTGATGTCTTGGACATACGATCCAAGTTTTCCAGGATGTTGACGTTGGGGTTATCACCAAAGTCCTGAATCCTTGATACAGACTTTACTCTGAAGATATGCCTCTCGTGTGCAAGAGATCTGTGTGGATAAAGCTTTGTCTATTTGAGGACGTGTATAACATATTCCATCATTTGTCCTCTCCGATGAGGATGGTCTTCTCTGGTTTGAGTCACCAGCATATACCACGGTCCTGTTGGAGTTACTGCCAATAGTATGTATTGTCAGGGCTGCCTGACCTTCGCTGATGTGTGTATCACCGGATAGATCCCTGTAGGGTGAAATGTCAAGGATGCTTGACCTTCATTGATGTGTGTATCAATGGTTGCATTATGTTGTAACCCCCACCGGGGATACGTGGATATGGGTACCACTCATCGAATAGTTTCTGATGCTTCGATGGATTTACTTGCCACTGGCTGAGATGACGTCAAGGTTACTTGACCTTTATTGACATGTACATCAATGGATGAAAATGTGTTGTAACCCCCGCTGGGGATATGTGAATGAATGAAAATCTGCGTGTGACCCCCGCCGGGGTACTTTATCAATGATATCGGCGTTGTGACCCCCGCTGGGGGCCTGTTTAGGGTTATGACCATGTATTTGGCGGCATCAGACCTGTGTAAGGCATTGTTGAGTATGATGTGTAAAAGTTGAGCTCATCGGTATAGTGTACCTTGTATTTAGGCGAATACCAATGAGTGACATGTGAAGCCATAATTTGACTTGTAACAACCAGGATTCCAAGCTATTCCGCTCAATCGCGTAGCACTTTTATTCCTGATTTGGCCTTTTTAGCTTGTGAATCCTCCTTTGCAATTCGAACTGGACTGAGCCAGAGGGGTGGGACACATATAGGGGTGCCATGAATACACACCTGCGGCCGTGGTAGTGGACTGCTACTAACCGTGAATATATAAAGCCTGCATGTTGCTTTTATAAGTCACTTTCAAGTTGCGCCGCGAAGGAAATCTGAGAGCTCTTCTTCAGATCTGCTGAGTTCGGGCGAGTTTCTACAAATTCTGCTATCGTATAAGTGTTCCACACTGTCCTGATAACGTATGCATGTATTCTTTTCCAGTTTCTATCCGTTGGAAAATGACTTATCACATGAAATGCATTTAGACACATAGTAGTGAATATGCATGCTGATATGACTTTATAAAAAATATTCAACATAGTAAATGTTAGTATTAACCATGCTGAACATAATGATGTAAAAAAATTTGACTTTTGAAACAGTCAAATTGACACCTTTTACTGTCATTTCTTATCCTATTTGAGGACAAATGAGTAAAGGTAGAAAAGCAAAATAATCCTGGTAATTAGGCTATCCTTATGGATTTTTTACTATGATTTATTAATGCATGTAGGATGTATATGATTGTGGGTAGGTGTGCTACTGAATGACCACCTAGTCATACCTATGTGCATGTGGATAGTCCTATTTACAAAGGGGACTACGACAAAATTTTCCAAAATGTAGGCATTGGGTAGTCATGCATTTTAACTCTACTGTAGAATGTTAAAATAGTGTATGCATGTAGTCATAAAAATGCATTTTGAAAAACTCCAGATAAGAATTTACCACACCTTTTCTAAGATGATTTGGAGACTTATTGTCCAGATATATGGATCTGGATCAGCCGAGTAGTTCCCGTAGGACCACTTCTGGTGTACGGAGAAGGGCTTCTGAAGTGCCTCAACCTCGTTCTGTTAGACAGCCTCATCGTTTGGTGTAGGTGGTGATACGTCCAGTCCAGGTTGATGTGCCGGACATTGAGGAAGAGGAGGAGGATGTACCGATTGAGGCTCTCGCTCTTGCTGCATCTGTTCCCCGTAGGAGTTTGCCCGACATTTAGGTGGTGAACCCAGAGCTTCTGGGCGATTTGAGTCGACACCCTTCAGTTTACCTGCATGCAAATGAGGTATAAAGTTAAATCTTAATCTTCTTTTTTTCCTATTGATGAGGAGTAAAGGATTCTGATGTTGATCTGCATTTGATGTAGGTTCCCGGCTTTGCACAGCCTCGAGGGAACTGGTTCAACATCCACTCTACGTATCAGGCTTTTCATGATGACTATAGAGTGATTATACATGGCTGGGGATTCGGGACGTTCTTTTCCATTCTTCCCCGCCGTTGTCCCTTTAGGGTTACCTCATGGCATTGTCTCGAATATACCGGTTTCACTGCACTCGATCCTCCATTTATTGGATTGTGAGGTAATGATGATGCTGACGGATTGGCGGTTTATCACAGGTATGGAGTTTGGAGGGGTACCAGTGCCTTGTATGGTGGATATTACCCCGACTACCGTCATATCCTTGTTAGGAGTTCCGACGGAGGCGCTCAAGGCGGGGACTGCATGCGACGGTGTCCTTTGAGCATAGATGCTATGATGCCTCACTTGCTGAGTGAGCCTATACCCACGATGTGAGAGTCGTGGATCACATTCTTCGATGATTGTTCCTGATGATCATTAGGGGCTGCTTCATAGCAGATAACTCTTCTACGGTGTCTTTCGCTTTGATCAGCGTCACTCGACACGTGGACCGTATTAGAGAGTATGATTGAGGTTCCTACACCTTCGCCAACTTTCTTAGGGGAATGCGCATGCGCTCGTAGGGCTTGACTGAGGCTTGGTTAGGATTCTACCCATTTCTGCTGGTGAGTATTTCTCTTATTTTTTCCCATGTATAGGTTAAGAGCGTTGACTAGCAGCAAATGTTTGCTTTTATGTTGGCAGTTTTAGGCCTATGAGAGGCTTCCATGTTTATGTCATGTGAGTGTGTTAGTCTTAGATACCTATCCACGAGGACATAGATGGCATCATTCCATACTGGTGGAGGTCCTTTTTGCGGAGGGTTTCACTCATTTTTGCCTACAATTGGAGTTATTGACAGCGGATATCATCACGTGGATTCCCTATTCTGGGGAGCACTTGAGCATTGGATTTGAGGATGGGAAGTCGACTGGAGTTGAGCACGGTATTTCCACCCGTAGGGTTCCTCTCTTCACAGATGGAGGATGAGAGCTCTACTTAGGAGAACGTACTATCAGGAGCACCACATGAGAGATTTATATGCCGATCTTGCCTCCTACCAGGCGTTACTGGCCTATTTTGCAGTCACCCGTCATTGATTTCCCATTGTTGGGTGTTAACGGTTTTGCATTGTCAGAGGGTCCCTGCAATCAGGAGATGTTCCAGCAGTGGTGGTTCCTTCGTACCATTGGAGCTCAGACCCGCGCCACTCAGTTCATGGGGGGTATGGTTTCAGGATCCGTGATGATGACGGATTGGCTAGCCTATGTCCGAGATCTGACTCATTTGACACAGATTGACAGTTTCACCCGACAGTTGGACCGGGCACATTCTTTTATTCGGCACTTGGGCAGAGATCCTTCAGAGGTAGATACTTTTGATCCTTCCAGGCTCAGGCTATGGCCCCGAGGTGACCCATATGGTTTTGTCGTGCAGATCCTCCATCAGATAGGTCGACATCCTGTGGATAGAGATCCAGTGACTCAGGGAGGAGTTACATCGGTGGACAGGATTGATGATGTGAACATTGACACCATTGTCTTCTTCCGATGTATATTCTCGTTATCTCTTTTGATAGCCTCTGTTAGATATTGGGTAACCTTTGTCATTCTTATATCGTTTGATAGGCCTCTGTTAGTTGTTGGGTAGCTTTGCCCCATTTCCCTATATTTTAGAGATGTCTTCTTCGACAGTTAGCCGTATTGATCATACCCCACCATTATTGGTGGTATCTGGTATGCGATCGTGGTATGATAGTATGTTACCATCGACATAGGATGATCTTACCGAGATCACTTCTTCTGATACTTTATGGCCCTGTTGATATTTTAGGATCCCGCAGGATTCGTAGAGGGTATGCTGGAGCATTGGGTATCAGAGAGGCAGGTTTTTCAATTTAGGACCCAGGAGTTGACTCCTACTTTGGAGGAGTATGCACGTTTGAGAGATGCTTTACCATTTGAGACCTGACCTTGACTTGTGCATATACGGCGATATTGGAAACATGAATAGACAGTTCATGACCCTCACTGGATTGAGGCGTAGGGTGGTGCAGGATGAGCTCACATTCGGCCAAGTTATATCTTACCGTTTTTTATTTGACAGATTTGGCTCTGAGGATAGTTACACAAGGCATTCCGGGGACTTCACCACACCAGAGGATCATTAGCGTTTGGCTAGAGTGGATGTACTGCTATTGTGCATACTGTCATATGTATACATGCCACGGTACATGGATGAGTTGGATATAGGAGTTATCATGGCAGTGACAGCTCTCAGGGAGGGTCACACCATCATACCGATGATTATAGCAGAGACTCTGAGGTCAGCTACATACTGTTGCACTTATCCGATGGGAGTGTTTACAGGCAACTCGGTTATGCTCTACATGTGGTTTATGTCACACTTGAGACCGATTGGCACTTTTAGACGGCATGGGTATTGTCTCACTCATGATGTAGCCATGTCATACTTCTTTCAGCATGTGGAGTGTATAGATGTTGCATCTTGGTCAGCTTTTCTGGCAGGGATTAGAGATTTGTTTGATATATTACTGTGTACAGGGCTCAGCTCACCCTACAGCTTCATCACTCATGCTCTGGGCATGGATTATCTTCCTCTAGCTGGTTTGAGGGGCATGATTACTTACCACCCACTGGCCGTGATGTGCCAGTTTGACCAGTTCCAGGAATTTCATCCTTTTGAAGGGGCATTGAGTCAGCGCTTCGCTTCTCGCCACTTATCAGTAGAGGATAGATCCAGGTTGTATGCATGTTGGGATTAGCGTGAGCTAGCTGAGTTTTCCGTCAGCCATCCGGGTTGTTCTGCAGAGTATTCCGCATGGATGGAGACAAAGACTGCATCGGCTGCGATAGTATCCACAGTGCAGGGGACTGATTCCAATGATGGGGAGCCTATGGAGGAGACTGATATTCCCATCGAGGAGGATTTGACTACTGGGTTGCCAGCATTTGTGATGGATTCTCCCACTATGAGTGCTACTGTGATTCAGCATTCAGCATAGTATCTAGAGTAGAGTCGACATCTGATGACCTTTAAGAGAGATCAGGCTAGGGCCTTGATGTTGACAACTCTTGATGGGAGAGACACAGCTCTATTAGAGAGAGACGAGGCCAGATCAGCCAAAGATGCATTGATTGTAGAGCGGGATGCTTCCCTATCTGCCCAGGATGTGGCCGTGACAAATAGTACTTCAGTGAGATCCCTTACGACTAGCATCCTTGCCGATATGAGTGTATACATTGATGAGCATCATGCCACCATGCAGTTAGCCTCGGATCTACTAGCTCGTGTAGATACCATTGGGCAGGAGCTTGCAGCGTTACCTCCTTCTTCGGAGAGGGATGCTATGTTAGATCTGATAGTCCGCATATACACAGATCCGTAGATAGACTTATATTTTCCTGCACAGACTAGCTTAGCCATTTTATCTTGTACAACACATATTGCATATATCAAACAATATTATATATGGTAGGGAAATATATTTTGATTCACTTCCCTTTCAGTTGTGTGTTGATACTTGCTTGATATTTGCCTGCTTCTTCAGGGCTTGTGATCTTGATGCATTCTGAACTCATCCTTGATGTGTAGACATTGAGACATCACATGATCTTTTAGAACGAATCATTGATCTGTGTGTATCCCTATCATCTTTGGTGTCTTGGGACTGGTTTCTGTATGGAAATATAGAGAGGAGTGTGGATTTTCATCTCTGAGATTGACTGCATCACAGATGGTCGCCAGTACTCCTATTTAGGAGGAGCCTAGTTAATTCCATCTCTTATGGATTGGTGTTGCTCTTTGAGGCTCAACTACAGCTTAGATGGTCGCCGAATCCCTTTGGTCTGAAGCCAATGAAATGTGGTGGATTGAAGTTTGATCCCAGTACCGCTGACAAGTATTTGTGTCTTGGTAGGGGGTTAGACCGAACCATAAATGGCTGCCTACGTACTCCTATTGAAGAGGAGATCAGGTCTGCGTAGTTCGAACCTGGTGTAAGAGGTTCAACGCTGAATGTGAAAGGTGTAAATGGGCGTAGAAGCTTTATTGATGATGAATGGCGTAGAAGTGTTTTTGTTGTTTTTATTTTTGTAGTAAAAGAGCAGAAATGTTTTTGTTATTTTTTTATTGCGACCAAGCCATATAGGATATGGTTGCCTACGTATTCCTGGGTATTAGAGAGATCAGGTCGACGTAGTTCGCCCCTTAGGATGATTTATAGCCGAAGAGAAGTATGAATCCCATGTGCAGGCTATACTGCGGGGAAAAGAAAGTTTGATCCCATGCTTGGGACAAACTGTAGGTGTGAAAAAGTTTGATCTCGTCTTCAGGACAAACTACAGGCGTAAAAAAGTTTAATCCCGACTTCAGGATAAACTACAAGCGTAGAAAAGTTTAATCCCGTCTTCAGGATAAACTGCAGGTGTGAAAGGTTCAACCACAGGGGATAACCGAAATTGTATGAAAGGTTTGAAATGAGGTGAAACCAGGCTGCTGGTTTGAAGTGTATGTTTCTCTGAGGGGCAGAAAAAGTATGTAAAAAGGGTTAGAAAATCGAAATGACTGATGATCTGGTGATCCAAAGCTAGGATGTTTGATTGATGGTAACCTCAGATATAGTACCGTTTCACGGTGTTCGAGTTGATAAGTTGTGGAAATTCATCGCCGTTCATTTCCTGTAGTCTGAGAGCGCCTCCTGTCAATACCTCCTTGACAATAAACGGGCCTTCCCAGTTAGGAACGAATTTTCCCTTGGATTGATCTTGGTTATCAATGATCTTCTTCAAAACCAAGTCATGTTGTTTAAACTACCGTAGCCGGACTTTCCTGTTGTAGGATCTTATGATCCTTTGCTAATATAATTAACCATAGAAGATAGCCACGTTTCACCTTTCGTCTATTAGAGACAATTGGTGATACCTGTCTTGTACCCATTGGTCTTCATCCAGCTGAGCGTCCATCAACACTCTGAGGGATTCCATTTCCACCTCTATGGGGAGCACTGCTTCCATCCCATAGGCTAATGAGTAGAGGGTTGCCCCAGTGGAAGTATGCATTGAAGTTCTGTAGGCTAATAAAGTTAGAGGCAACAAGTCAAGCCATCCGTTGTGATTGGAGGACATTTTTTGCATGATCTTCTTGATGTTTTTGTTAGCCGCTTCAACAACACCATTCATTTTTGGACGGTAGATGATGGAGTTAAGGTGTTTGACGTGGAATTTACTGCATAACTCCTCCATAATTTTGTTGTTGAGGTTCTTAGCATTGTCTGACACAATTACCTCTGGTTGTCCATATCGACAAATGACATTATTTCTGATGAAAGCAATGATGACTTCTTTGGTAACCTTGGGGAAGGAGGCTACTTCTACCCACTTGGTGAAGTAGTCGATCATGGTGAAGATAAACCGATGCCCATTACTGGCTTTGGGCTCGATGGACCCGATCACGTCCATTCCCCACATTAAGAAGGGCCAAGGTGAACTCATGTTTTGGAATTCCCTTGGAGGGGCATGGATAACATTTCCATGAATTTGGCATTGATAGCACCTCTTGACGTGATCATCACATTCAGCTTTGAGCATAAGCCAATAATGCCCTGTTCTAAGGATTTTCTTAACAAGTAGGGGGTTGCTCATGTGTGGGCCACATACTCCACCATGGATCTCATCCATGAGCCTCTGAGCTTGGTCCTTGTCCAGACATCTGAGGAGACCTAAGCATGCATCTCTTTTGTAGAGTGCATCTCCACTCAGGTAAAATCTCATAGCCATTCGATGGATCCGCCTCTTTTCAGTTGGGCTCGCCTCAACAGGTGTAGATCCATCTCGCAGATACTGCTTGATATGTTGATACCAAGGGTTATGGATGGGAGGTAGCTCATCCGATACTTCTCCAACATAGTTCCAATAGAGGCCTTTTGCAGGGCAAATGTGATGCTTGGCATGTTTTTCTTGTTAGGTATGTGAATCAAGGAGGCCAATGTTGCTAGTGCATCCGCAAAATCATTCCTATTACGAGGAATGTGTGAAAAAGAGATTTCTTCGAACTCCAAAGCCATCTGTGAAACTTGCCGATGGTAAGGCATCAAATGTAGTTCTTTGGTTTAATAGATTCCCTTGGATTATTTGATTACCAATTTAAAATCCCCAAAGACAGATAACCGCCTAATGCCCATTGAACGGGCAAGTTTTAGCCCCATGATACAGCCTTCATACTCAGCTGTGTTGTTGGTGCTGACAAACTACAATTTGACGGCGACGGGATACTGCTCCCCCATACCGGATACTAGAACTGCTCCAGCTCCAGAGCCTTCTGTGTTAATAGCTCCATCAAAATACATTTTCCACGTACGGCAAGCATCGTACTGATGGTGTTGCTGAATTGTCACGACCCCTTTATCGGGAAATATGTTTCCAAGGGTTTGAAATCCCCTGCGGGTTTGGCGGCCAGTTGATCCGCAATTCCTTAACCTTTGATAGACTTTTACGTTACGTAGACGATGTCAAATTGTTGCAGAATCAATTGCCATCTGGACAGCCGACAATTTCGTATGGGCTTACTGAACACATACTTAAGAGGATCCACGCAGGATTTGAGATGGGTTATGTGACCATGGAGGTAATGATGTAACCTCATGGAAGCCCAAGCTAAAGCACAACAAGTCTTCTCAATCAGAGTGTACTTGTGTTCACTACTGCTGAATCTTTTGCTGAGGTAATAGAGAGCTCGTTCTTGGCCTATATCGTCTTTCTGGCCCAGCATGCAGCCCATGGCAATGTCATTAATGGATAGGTACATGAATAGGGGAACATCATCCCTGGGAGGTACCAAAACAGGAGCGTTAACCAACTGCTCTTTGATTGTAAGGAAGGCTTACTGACACTCATCATTCCATTTCATGGAAGAGTTCTTCCTCAACAATTTGAAGATGGAATCACAGGTTGTTGTGAGTTGAGAGATAAACCTGCTAATGAAATTGATTCTTCCCAAAAATCCCCGTATTTCCTTCTTTGTCCGAGGAATGGGCATTTCCTTGATGGCCTGGATGTAAGACCCCGAATTTTATGAAATGAAAGTATTTAATTTTCTTATAATTATTATTCTATTTAATAAATTGTTTAATTAATAAAAGGTTAAAGTTAAGGGTGATATGTGAATTTTTTTTCAAAGTAAGCAAGTTGATATAAAATATTCGTTGTGTCGGGGAATATTCGATTGGTCGGGGAATATTCGTTTTAACAGGGAATATTCGTACGATGACATAATCATCGGTGCAACCCACAATGGAAGTATTATCGTAGTTAGAAAATGACATAAATATCTTTTTATAAAAATAACGGCGAAAGTTTTATCGTTAAACTGTTCAACTACCCGATGGTAAAAGTATAGTAATACGCTTGGTTGCATAGTAGCACATGGTATTGATTATTGATGCTTACATAAGAAGCCACTCAGTTTACTCAATTATTACTCTACGATAAATGCTTTGCATAAGTATCTCACGTTATTTGATTCAATTATTGTCACAAAGATTATCATTTGCATAATATTTTATATTATTAAATTAATAATTGAGACAACAAAGTTATTCATATTATTATTTGCAATATTGACGATGTCTAGAAAATTCTGTCGAGGAGAGGTTTGGTCACCTAATTGCGTGCCAATAGGGAGAAATCCTTATCGGAAAGCCCCCTCTTTCCTGGGAATGATCTGGTTGTTAAATATTGTGAGTTATAATATTAATAATGAATAATTGTTGAAGTATTAAGAATGTGTTTATTGAAAATATGTGATTTACAAAAGTTAGAGGGGAATAATGTAAACTTAGAAAACTTTATGGGTACCAAAGTGTAATAAGTTAAATTAATATAGACCATTGGTGGTGGTTTTAATAGTAAATCAATCTGAACCATTGATGGTGGTTTTAATAATAAATCAATCTGACCGCTTGTCGGTGGTGGTTTAATAGTAAATCAACTGGACCGCTGGTGGTGGTTTTAAAAGTAAATCAATCTGGACCGCTCGGTTGGTGGTTTTAAAAGTAAATTAATTTGGACCGCTTGGGTTGTGGTTTTAATAGTAATCAATATGGACCGTCTGCTCTAATAGTTAATCAATCATGCACTGATTCGTGAATTAGTTACTATTTAGTCCATTCTCCATAAATAGAAAGCTTAATTCTTCTTTCATTCTCACCAATTCATTGAGACACATAAGAGAAACTATAGAGAGAGAAACTATAGAGAGCAAGAAGAAGAGTATTCTACAACTTCACTATTAAGATTCTAGTCTTCTACTAAGGTAAGGGATGTTATTTTCGCTTTTGTAAGGGATATTATTTGTTGTACTCGTAAAGGGTATTATTTCTTTCAGATTCATAAGAATACCGTGGCGCCCCAAAATTAGGTATACATCACTGTAAGACCCCGAATTTTATGAAATAAAAGTATTCAATTTTTCTATTCAAAATGGTTAAATTGATAAAGTTAAAGTTAAGGGTGATATATAAAATTTTTTCAAAATAAGCGAGGGGGTATAAAGTATTCATTATTGTTTGGGAATATTCGTTTGGTCGTGGAATATTCTTTACGCTTGGGGAATATTCGCATGCGACGGTAGCTTATTTGTGGGCCCATAACGTAATAAATCGCTTGGATGAAGAAAATGACAAAATTAAGTTTTTATAAATAACGGCGTAATCGTTACTCAAGTAACATTTGTTGGAATACCCGGTTGGTAAAATAAAGTAATACGCGTTGTTGCACGAGAAAGCACTATTACCGCATGTATTGTTGAATTATTGATCCTTACGTAAGATGGCACTACTCAATAATTTTCCACGGTGAGTTATCGTTCAATATTTTATTTTATTGATTCAATAATTGCTGCGTTGATATTTTATATTATTGTTGTTCAATAATTGTCAATTTGCGATGATTTCCCATTATCGGATCAATAATTCATATTATTTGAATAATATTATTAGATAACATTATTGGCAATGTCTAGAAAGTTCGTCTAAGGAGAGGTTTGGTCACCTAATTGCGCGCCAAGAGGAGAGATCCTTATTGAAAGCCCCTCTTCCTGGGAACTACCGGTTGTCATAATTGTGATTACGTAATATTATTTGTGAATAATTAATTATTGATTCATATGATAAGGAAATATTTATTTTATATGAATATAAATGATGGATTTATTTATGTGGTTATTAATGAAGGAATTAATCTTTGAGATGTTTTATTTGTATTTTGTCGGATTGGAGGTATTAAAAGATCAAATCGGTGTTATTATAGCTTTATTGTGTGAGTTATAATATTTAATCCGATAGTTGGATCGTTGTAATTTTGGATATGTTATACATACATAAGTTGAGTATATGTCCACAAATTTTGAACCGTTAAAATGAACGAATGATTTGTTATGAATTTTAAGAGGTGACCCGATTCGAAAATTAGGTTATAAATGATTTTGGTGGAAAATTCTAGAATTGGTGGGCCCCACTTTTGGTTGGTGAGAAATGTGCTCAATTGAATTTTTAAATGTGGTGGGTGGGAACGATGGCGAGTAAAGCCATCGAGTTGCGAGTTAAGTCTGCTTCGGCGTGCTAACATTTTCCTATAAATAGAGGCTAAGTTAGAATTGAAAATCACACCGTAAACAAGTTTTCTCTCTTTCTCTCTATATTATCGGCGTATTCTTGTGAGTATTTTGAGTATAATTTGAGTATTGTTAGATTCGGTGCAAGTTCCCTTCAAAGACTATATCCGGTGTTTCAACTAGAAGTACCTTTTGAGGTAAGGGATGTTATTTTCTTCTCGGATGATATTATTTCTTCAATATCATTATCTTTGAAATATTGGTTGGAACTTTTTATCAAATTTGGAACTTTTTTTCATGTAGGTTACTATTCATGAGTTACTATTCACGAGTTACTATTCATGAGTTACTATTTACGAGTTACTATTCACGAGTACTATTCATGAAGCGTGAAGATGTTTTTTGTGGAATTTATATCTTTTGGTGTCGAGTTACTATTCACGATACTACTGACTATTCACGTATCTGACACTATTCACGAATCGGCACTATTCATAGAAAAATGAAAATTTTTCTTTTAAGTCAAAATATCTATTCGGATACTAGCTTTGATTGTATCCATGTTTTGATCATTCTTGAATTTTACACCACTATGATTATGTTTGAGGTATTTTTGGGCGTGGATAAAACCAATGCAAAGATCAATGATTTACGAAAGAATATCTTTGGCCCAGTGCAAAGATGAACAGTGTTTAAATGAACATGACCAGCCGATGAATATCTTTAGCCATTAGTGCAAAGATGAATTATTGATGAATATCTTTTGCTCGTAATGCAAAGATGACCTGTTGTTGAATATCTTTAGCCGGTAGTGCAAAGATGAATTATTGATGAATATCTTTTGCTCGTAATGCAAAGATGACTGTTGTTAAATATCTTTGCTTTTGTAGTGCAAGATGAATTATTGATGAATATCTTTGGCTTGTAATGCAAAGATGACCCGTTGTTGAATATCTTTGCTTTGTAATGTAAAGATGAATCTGTTGATGAATATCTTTGGCCCGTAGTGCAAAGATGAATTTATTAGTATGATTATGAGCAGGCTGTGATTTGGTATAACCATGATCTTTGATGTTTCGGTAAAGACAAGTGATGAAAATTATCTTTGTCTTGGATGAGGAAAGGAATTTAGAACTACAATTACGATTATGAGTTATACACGTGATTGTGGGCGAAATTGTTGATTGATGTTACGAGGATAAAACATTGTTGGTGGATTTTTAACATGGAGAAGACAATAGACTTTATAGTCTATTTGACTCTTCTAATGGATTGCTCATTCCATTATAACTATGGTTGAAAAGTTTTATCATCTACCATATGTTCTAAATCTACGATTTATTCTTGATGAAGACTATTGATAATTTATTTATCTTTAGTCATAATATTCTTTATTGAGCTAGTTGTGCTCACCCTTTTGTTTCACAATTCCTTTCGGTAATAAAAGTGTAGTTTGGAGTCGGCGGGGATAAGCGAGGGAATAGAATGGTGGTCTATAGATGTTGAGGTGAGGTGAATTTAACTTTGGAAGGTGTTTTGTCACTATCATACAAGATGTCTAATGACATACAACCTCGTGTTATCATAAGACATGGTTGTGCTCATCCACTTGCGAGAGTATATTTACAAGCACTACCTATATAATCTTGGTGTTTGTTTGGAGTATAATACCCAATTAGAGACGAGTGGAGATAATGATATGTCGAGAGAAGACTCACCATTGGGAAGAATATGATAGTAATCTTCTCGCTTTTTCTTTAGGGTTTATTGGGTCAACCAATGATAATTACGTGGCCATATGATATCTACCATAACCTAAAAGCATGGCCTCCCATGTATGAAGGTTTCCTTGAGCACTTCCCAAAGATTCTAATTTCTAAAATGTTTTGACTATACCTTTATGTAAGGTGACATTGTGACGTACTCAGGTTGGTATATATTTGTATCCAAACTCACAAAGATATGTGTTGTTGTATTTTGCCCGACAATTGTTGTAATAAAGTTGTAGTTGTTTTTTAGTACCATATATTTGGAGACTCGGAATGGGTTGGATGGAATGAACCTATTTTGGGGTTGTTACATCACCCATCTTGGGTAGTCGGATACATGGTATGCAAATTTAAATACACTTACTAATATAATCATGCCGTGTACAATCTGACATATAAACTGTGAGTTTGAATACAAATATTGTCTACTAGAGATCATACAAACTCAAAAGGAGTCCTCATTACAATTATTATCACACTATTTCACAAAATAGTGAGGACTACTAATGCTATCCTCTGGACCATTACTCTTCCCGACTCAGGCTAAATCGGCTATATTCTCATTTCTCAAGAGAATAAAGAAAGAAAGGGTGAGCTCAACTAGCTCAATGAAAATATTATGACTAAGATAATGCGAATAAATTATCATTAGCTTCTGCAAAAGATGTTAAGCGATAAAATATAATGAACATCAAGTTTAACTACAGTGAACCAAATTCATTCATTAAAAGTGTCAAGTAGAAAATAAAATCTACTATCTTTTATGATTTAAAAGGTTTTCATCATCATTATAGCCGAGACTCGACTTTAATAAATATTCCACATCATCGAATCACCCTCGCACTATGGCGGGATATTCTTTAGTATCACGACCACAATTATTCATGCACTCACGGGCCAAGAATATTTGTGTATTCATTAATGGTCATGATCATGCCAACAATCATCCATCAATGCACTCTGACCACTGAGGATTTTTACCACATCATTTGTAACATTACGGTCATGATTACACCGAATAGTCTCTCGTCATAATCATACCAAGTCCATCTATGCACTTTCTGAGGCCGAGATGACTTTCAAAAAATATAAATATGAGGATGATGACAATGATATAAGAATTCATAAAACAAGTTCAAGAATTAATTTATCCAGAACCAATAACATCAAACTGTCAACATGATCTTCGCTTTGTAGAGTAAAATTCAAGAATACTTAGAAGAATATTTTCATGAAAGGATCTTGGATGAAGCGCAAATATCGAGGATATTCCACTAATTTCATGTATGATAGAAGTCAAAGTTTTAACCAACCGAGTATAATAAAGAATGGAATAACAAAAGAAATCACCATAAATGCGATAGACCTTACGAGACGAGGTTATTCATTCCAATGAATAATAAATAACGGAACGGTGTCCCAAGTGTAAAACGCATGCAGATATTCAACAGAATAATAAAGAATGGAACCAGTCCGCGTAAAACACATGCGGATGTTCCAACAAAATAACAATAAAGAGCGGAACCCGGTCCGTGTAAAACACACGAATGTGATGTTCCAACGGAATAATAATAAAGACGGAACGAGTTCGATGTAAAACACACATACAGGATGTTCCAATGAGAATAATAGAAGAATGTCACCAAGTATAGGGTAAACCCGATATCTGGTTATTCCAACGAATAATAAGCAATGGAATAACAACGCTTCTTCTTCATGAATAAGAAAGAATAACACCCTTTACTTTTGGTAGGAGATTGAATCTTTGCAGATAGTGTAGTAACAAAATACTCTTCTTCTTTCTCTCTTATTCTCTCTATACTTTCTCTCTATAGCTTGAACATGAAAAATAATGAAGCACTAGGCCTCTATTTATAGAAGATTTCTAAACAGCTTTTGCCGCCATGTGAAAAGGCAAGTGGCTCGATCGAATTTAGTGATGTGAAAAGAAAAGTGGTTTGGCGCTTTGTAATGTGAAAGGACAAGTGGTTCGGACGCTTTGTAATGTAAAACGACAAGTGGTTCGGCCGCTTTGTAATGTGAAACGACAAGTGGTTCGGCCTTTTAGTAATGTGAAACGACAAGTGGTTCGGCTTTGTAATATGAAACGACAAGTGGTTTGACGTCTGCGTAAAGGTAATTACTATTGACAAAGGTAATTACTATTCACAAAGGTAATTACTATTGACGAAGGTAATTACTTATTGATGAAGAGACTCTTAGATGATGACATATAGGCCCCCCATAAAATAATCAAACTTACCACAAACGTCTCATAACGGACTCTTTATATACATCGAGGATTGAATAAATATTACCACAAATCATTTTATTTTAATCAACACATATTTAATCTTTCAACAATTATTAATCATTTATAACTTGTCATCTCAATTATTGATTCAATACTATAACATATTATCTGAGATGATCTTTGACAATAATTGAATCAATAATATAAGAGATATGATGCAACAATTCTTCAGAATAATTGAGCATAGGTGAGTGGCTTCTCACGTAAGCATCAATAATCAATATCATGTGCTCTTATACAACTACGGCAGACATTCTTTGCACTTTTACTTTACTAAGGTAGTTCAATGGTTTTAACGGTAACACCTCTACCGTTATTTTTATAGAAAGATAATTTTGTCGCTTTTCTAACTTCTGACAATACTTCCGTTAATAAGGTCCACCAATGATTGAGCCATCGTGCATGAATATTCCCAACAAAAAGAATATTCCCAGAAAACGAATATTTTATAACAACTTGCTTACTTTGCAAAATTTATAAATATTACCCACATACTATAACATTATATCAAATTTATTCCATAATATTCAAAAATAATATTTATAAAAATTAATCTTTGTTTATAAAAGTTGGGGTCTTACAAATACTATTTTTTGTTTTCATCCTTTAATATATCGGAATAACTTTATCTGCTTGGATTTAATCTGCGTATGACAGGTGAAAATCCATTTTTAGTCTCGTATGTTATTTCTTTTCATATCTAAACTTACTATGGTAAGTATTTCTTCTATAATCCTTGAAATTATTGGAATATCCTTGAGTTTTGCGCTTCATCCAGTATCGTTTTATTGGAATATTGATCTGAACTCTCTTATTAAATATCAATATTTTCACTTTAGAATTTTATTCACGAGTTCTTATTCACCCTAGGTTACTATTCACTATAATATTATTCACTTTCGGGTTATTGGGCACTTTTCATGCTTAGAATTACTATTCATGAGTTACTATTCGGGTTACTATTCACTAATTACTATTCACTCTAATATTATTCACTCAGGTATTCGGGACACTTTTTGTGCCGAAGTACTATTCACGAGTTACTATTCACCTGATTACTATTCATTCTAGTATTATTCACTCGGGTATTCGGGGTACTTTTAATGCCGGAGTTACAATTCATGGGGTACTATTCCCGAAGTACTATCCACGGGGTACTATTCCCCCGAAAAAATTTATTTCTTTTCTGTCCAAATTATTTTGATACGTGGATATTATTCTTGAATTTTACTCCACAAAGCAATATCATGTTGACAATTTGGATATTTTTAAACTTTGGATAAATTTAAAGTCTTTAATAATTATCCTTGATTTTGTTTGATTAATGGTTATATCATTATCATCATCCTCATGCTTATATTGTGATGAAAGTCATCTTTGTCTTACGTGCATAGATGGACTGTTGATTGGTATGATTATGACCAAGTATCATTCGGTATAATCATGACCTGTAATATTATAAATGATGTGGTAAAAATCCTCATTTTCCTGTAGTGCATTGATGGATAGTTGTTGGTATGATTATGACCAGGGATTATTCGGTATAATCATGACCATTGATGATTACATGAATATCCTTGGCCCGTAGTGCAGGGATGATTCGATGATGTGGTTTATTTATTAAGATGAGTCTCAGCGATAAAATTGTTGAAAAACTTTTTAAATCATATAAGATAGTAGATATATTGCTCTACTTGACTCTTCTAATGGATTGCTTGTTCCGCTGCACTGAAACTTGTTGTCTATTATATTCTATCAGTTTAAAATTATTGAAGGCTAACGATAACTTATTCTGCATTATCTTAGTCATATTATTTCTTACTGGGCTAGTTGAGCTCACCCTTTTCTTTCACTGTTCTCTTCAGGAAATGAGAATATATAGCTGGGACTAGTCGGGGAATGAAGTGATGGTCCGAGATGATGGCTATAGTAGTTCTCACTATTTTTATAAAATAGTGTGATAATAATTGTAATGAGGACTCCATTGAGTGTGGATATTGTCTAGAGGACAATATTCGTTTTAAAACTCTCAACTTATGTTTTTTCGTATGTTACACGACAGTTGTATAATTAAGTTGTATTTGAATTTTGTACTATGTATTTGGCGACCCAAGATGGGTGATGTATACCTATTTTGGGGGCGTCATGATTAATATCAAAGCTTAGGAATATGATCCACAGGTGAGATGTGAGACTAGAACTAGGAGGGAGAGGCAGGTAATTCCTTCGCTAGTATGACCTACCTAAGTTTATTTGGTATTTAATTGGTCGGTCAGAGTATAGAGATAATATGTGGCATGTCAATTAACCCTTGTTTTGTGGCAGTGTTTGAAAATGGCAACTAAAAATATCGAGATAAGCAATGAAGCACATGAGACCGTTGAGTCACCAACGATTAATATCCAGGATAATGTGCAACCGGAAGACAATAATCTTTAGGTAAACAACAACACCGATCAAATGATGAACGATGGGATGTTCGGAGGCTTTATCTGATTTCATGCAACATCGAGTGAGAGCGGCTCTGTTCAAAATGTAGGTGGAAACACTGAAACTCTCGGATGGTCACTACTAAGCGATTCAAGGAGCCGGGACCACCGGAGTTTTGGGAGAGCTAGAACCACTTAAAAGCGGAGGCGTGGATAAATCGGATCACCAAGATATTTGATGTCTTGGGATGCTCCTCAGGAGCAAAAGGTTCCTTTTCCACCTTCATGTTGAGAGGAGGCGGATTCTTTGGTGGGAATCGATGAAAAGCGTACTCGACTGCTTTGTACTTTCAAAATGTCTTGGGAGAAGTTCCAAGAGTCATTCAACGACAAGTACTTTCCCGAAAGTATTCGTCACGTGAAGGAGGTGGAGTTTATCAAGTTGGAGAAAAATAATATAACTGTGTCGCAGTACGAGGCTAAGTTTGTCGAGTTGTCCCGATTCACATCCTATTTGGTTGATAATGAGGAGAGAATAACACGAATGTTTGTGCAAGGTTAGAGACCCGAAATACGTCAATACCTCATTTCTCACAAACTGTGTTTGTATTCAGATGTTGTAAATAGGGCTCAGTTATTGGAGCGCGATATTGAGTCAACCCAACCAAGAGAGAGCAGCCGGCAAGTCGATAATACCAATGGTAGTAGTCATCGAAGCAGTGACAACAAACGTGGAGGGAATTAACATGCCAGAAATGGTAACCACTTCGGTGGTAATCATGGCGAAGATAATAAAAGAAATGATTCAAGTGGAAATTTAAAGAAGAGAAGATTTAACGATGACGGAAGACGCGTCGGCACCAACACCAACAACACAATTCTAAGGGAGGAGAAGCGACCGCCAGGTTAGATCTTACAAATGTGGAGAGGAGGGACATATAAGTTCAAACTGTCCTGACCTTCAAGGTATGTTTTAGTTGTGGAAAAAGATGGTCACATAGCTCAATTTTGTCTGTGGCGAAATCAAGTCCAGGTGGGGCATGGCACGGCGGATCGGCACAA
Source organism: Panax quinquefolius (assembly GCA_020205615.1). Classification (NCBI taxonomy): domain Eukaryota; kingdom Viridiplantae; phylum Streptophyta; class Magnoliopsida; order Apiales; family Araliaceae; genus Panax; species Panax quinquefolius. The sequence continues at coordinate 90,034,416 of CM035173.1, forward strand.
AGGCGGATTTAAGAAGAGGCATTTTCATGACTTCTCAAGCAAAGTCGAACGGTTTCGGGAAGAGCATTTTAAATGACTTCTCAAAAAGCGATACCTTATTAATGAAGTTATCACTTTTATTTCTCTACTTAGTTAATTATAAATTTAACTTTGGAGAAATTAGACTTTGACTTATTGGTTGAAACTATAAATCTTATTTGATTTATAAATCTTGTTTGATTCAAATCGACACTTTCGTTACTGTTGATCTTATCTTTTTGAAAATACTTGCATTCGATGTGATTTTAAGGATTGATTGGTTAACCACTCGTCATGCTAAAATTGATTTTTTTGTAAGGTTGTTAGCTTTCATATTCCTAACCAACCTGTTATGCGAATTCAAGTAACCAAACTACTAAAGTCATTCACTATCATATCAAGCCATAAAGCTATTCGTTTATTGAAAAATGGATGTCAAGCTTTTTTAGCCATGTCACAGATTTAAACAAAAAATACGTCAAATCTGAATGATATTTCTATTGTTAAAAAAAAAATTCCTGACGTATTTCCTGAAGAACTTCCTGGCCTACCCTCGGAGCGTGAAATTGAATTTTGTATCGACCTTGAACCTGATACAAAACCCTCAAATATTTCTTCTCCTAAAATGAACATAACATCTTGTAGAAGATGTTAGCTCGAAACATTAAAGATTACGACCATACCATTCAATATCATCGTGGAAGAGCGAACGTGGTAGCTGACAAGTTGAGTAAGAGATCGTATGCGGTTATGAGTGTGACGTTGTTAACACAAAGACCCATCTCGTACGACTTACAAAAGATGGAGATAGAGTTAAAGGCTCTAAGAACCTACGTGAAGATAGCGAATGTAAGATTAGAATCGACTTTAATCGATAAAGTTAAAGCTGATCAAGCTACAAACTTAGAGCTGATGAATGTGAAGAAGAAGGTGCAAGAAAGCGTTATTCTAAAAGCAAGAATCGATGAAGTGAGGAAAGCTCAAATCCTCGATTTTATTAGTCTATTTGAAATCCTCGATCGAGTAGGAACGGTGGCCAAAAGACTCGCCTTACCACTAAGTATGTCGTGTGTTCATAACATTTTTCACATATCTATGTTACGTAAATATGTGAAAGACCCGAACCACATTATTGAATTTGAACCGGACGAGATAGCGGAAGATTTAACGTATGAGGAGATACCTGTTAAAATCTTGGATAAGAAAAAGCATATTCTACACTCAAAGGTTATACCTCAAAGAGTTAGAATCTGACGAGGTATCCTCACCTCTTCGGCATACCAAGTACATACGTAAATTTCGAGGGCGAAATTTCATAAGGAGGGGAGATTGTAAGACCGTGAATTTTATGAAATGAAAGTATTTAATTTTCTTATAATTATTATTCTATTTAATAAATGGTTTAATTGATAAAAGGTTAAAGTTAAGGGAGATATGTGAAATTTTTTGCAAAGTAAGCAAGTTGATATAAAATATTCATTGTGTCGGGGAATATTTGATTGGTCGAGGAATATTTGTTTTAATAGGGAATATTCGAACGACGGCACAATCATTGGTGGAACCCACAACGGAAGTATTGTCGTAATTAGAAAATGACGAAATATCTTTTTATAAAAATAACGGCGAAAGTTTTACCGTTAAACTGTTGAACTACCCGGTGGTAAAAGTACGATGATGTCTGGCATGGTTGCATAGTAGCACATGGTATTTGATTATTGATGCTTATGTAAAAGCCACTCGGTTTACTCAATTATTGCTTTCTGATGAATTGTTTGCATAGTATCTCACGTTATTTGATTCAATTATTGTCACAAAGATCATCATTTACATAATATTTTATATTATTACATCAATAATTGAGACAAGAAAGTTATTCATATTATTATTTACAATATTGATGATGTCTAGAAAGTTTTGTCGAGGAGAGGTTTGGTCACCTAATTGCGCGCCAATAGGGAGAAATCCTTATCGGAAAGCCCCCTCTTTCCTGGGAATGATTTGGTTGTTAAATATTGTGAGTTATAATATTAATAATGAATAATTATTGAAGTATTAAGAATGTGTTTATTGAAAATAAGTGATTTACAAAAGTTAGAGGGGAATAATGTAAACTTGGAAAACTTTATGGGTACCAAAGTGTAATAAGTTAAATTAATCTAGACCATTAGTGGTGGTTTTAATAGTAAATAAATCTGGACCATTAATGGTGGTTTTAATAGTAAATCAATCTGGACCATCGGTGGTGATTTTAATAGTAAATCAATCTGGACCGTCGGTGGTGGTTTTAAAAGTAAATCAATCTGGACCGTCGATGGTGGTTTTAAAAGTAAATCAATCTGAACCATCGATTGTGATTTTAATAGTAATCAATATGGACCATCCGTTCTAATAGTGAATCAATATGGACCGTTCGTGAATTAGTTATTATTTAGTCCATTCTCCTATAAATAGAAGCTTAATTCTTCTTTCATTCTCACCATTTCACTAAGACTCACAAGAGAAACTATAGAGAGAGAAACTATAGAGAGCAAAAAGAGTATTATGCTACTTCACTATTGCAGTATCTAGTCTTCTACTAAGGTAAGGGTATTATTTGTTGTTTTGTAAGGGATATTATTTGTTTACTTTACTCGTAAGAAATTATTATTTCTTTCGTATTCATAAGGAATACTATTTTTGTATTCATCCTTTAATATATCGAAATAACTTTTGTCTCACGCGGATTACGTCTTCGTATGATACGTGAAAATCCATTTCGATTTAAGTATGTTATTTCTTTTCATATCTAAATCTAAACTTACTATGGTAAGTATTGCTTCTATAATCCTTGAAATTATTGGAATATCCTTGAGTTTTTGCGCTTCATCCGATGTCGTTTTATTGGAATATTGATCTGAACTCTCTTATTAAATATTAATATTTTCAATTGGTTCTTATTCATGATTCTTATTCAGTTACTATTCCTCACTAAAATATTATTCACTTTCGGGTATTCGGGAGGGGCACTTTTCATGTCGGTACTATTCACGAGGTTACTTATTCATGGGTTACTATTCACTTATTACTATTTCACTCTAGTATTATTCACTCGGATATTCTAGGGCACTTTTTCGGGTATTAAGTACTATTCACGAGTTACTATTCACCCAATTACTATTCACTCTAGTATTATTCACTTTCGTATTATTCAGGCACTTTTCATGTAGGAGTTCTTATTCACGGGATACTATTCCTGAAGTACTATCCACGGGGTACTATTCACCCGAAAAAATTTATTACTTTTATGTCAAAATTATTTTGATACGTGGATATTATTCTTGAATTTTACTCCACAAAGCAGTATCATGTTGATAATTTGGATATTTTTAAACTTTGGATAAATTTAAAGTCTTTAATAATTATCCTTGATTTTGTTTGATTAATGCTTATATCATTGTCATCGTCATCATTACTTATATTGTGATGAAAATCATCTTTGAAACTTACGTGCATAGATGAATTTGTTGATTGGTATGATTATGACCGGGTATCATTTGGTATAATCATGACCCGTAATATTACAAATGATGTCGTAAAAATCCTCATTGGCCTGTAGTGCATTGACAGATAGTTGTTGGTATGATTATGACCAGGGATTATTCGGTATAATCATGGCCATTGATGATTACAGGAATATCCTTGGCCCGTAGTGCAGGGATGATTCAATGATGTGGTTTATTTATTAAGCCGAGTCTCAGCGATAAAACTCTTAAAAAACTTTTTAAATCATAGAAGATAGTAGATATCTTGCTCTACTTGACTCTTCTAATGAATTGCTTGTTCCGCTGCAGTTAAACTTGTTGTCTATCATATTATATCAGTTTAACAATGTTGAAGGCTAACGATAACTTATTCTGCATTATCTTAGTCATAATATTTCTTACTGGGCTAGTTGAACTCACCCTTTTCTTTCATTGTTCTCTTCAGAAAATGAGAATATATAGCTGGGACTAGTCAGGGAATGAAGTGATGGTCCGAGATGATGGCTATAGTAGTCCTCACTATTTTTATAAAATAGTGTGATAATAATTGTAATGAAGACTCCATTGAGTGTGGATATTGTCTAGAGGAAAATATTCATTTTAAAACTCTCAGCTTATGTTTTGTCGTATGTTACACGACAGTTGTATAATTAAGTTGTATTTGAATTTTGTACCATATATTTGGCGACCCAAGATGGGTGATGTATACCTATTTTGGGGGCGTCACACTGTATTTTGGTGAGATCTAGCTCAATCCCTTTGTGGCTGACTAGGAAACCTAGCAACTTGCTTGATTTAACACCAAAGGCGCACTTGGCTGGATTCAACTTCAAGTTATAGTTACGCAACTTGTTGAAGAGCTTTTTGAGATGGTCTAAGTGGTCTTCCTCCCTTCAGGACTCGACAATGATGTCATCCATGTAGATCTCTATCTTCTTGTGCATTAAATCGTGGAAAAGAGCCATCATAGCTCGCTGATAGGTTGCTCCGGCATTAATGAGTTCAAATGACGACCGTCTTTAGCAAAAGGTTCCCCAAGGCATGCTAAAAGTAGTTTTCTCACGGTCCTCCTCAGTGACCATGATCTGATGATACCCCGTAAAGAAATCCGCAAATGAGTACATGCCGTATTGAGCAGTATTGTCAATGAGAATGTGGATAAAGAGCACAAGAAAGCTCTCTTTAAGACAAGCTTTGTTCAGATCCCGGTAATCAACGCAAACTCGCACCTTTCTTCCTGGTTTAGGCACGAGGACTATGTTAGATATCCATTCCTGAATTGTAGACACCATAATAATGCCAGCTTGAAATTGTTTCATAATTTCTTCTTTCACCTTTAAATTCCACTCAGGTTTCAATCGCCTGAGCTTCTGCCTGACTTTCTTGAATCCCTCTTTAATGGGAAGGCAATGAAGGACAATGTCAGTGAACAAACCCACCATGTCTTCATGAGACCATGCAAACACATCCTGGAATTGAGTTAATAGCGCAACCATGTCATTCCGTTGGTTTGGGGTAAGGTATGAACCAATCTGGATTAACTTAAGGCTTTCTAAGGTTCTGAGATTGAAAGAGGTGGTTTGATCAAGGTTGGGTTTAGGTTTGTCTTCGACTCATTCTTTGATCTCCTGAGGTATCTCAATGTCCTCTTGGATTTCCATCAAGTCTGAGTCCAACTTTTCATCAAAGTTACAATCCTTGTGGAGAAAAGGCACCTCATCAGCAAGTATAGGCACATCTAAATTCAGAGTCCTGAAACAAAATATGCTTTCACTTAATATATGAAACTGTTTAATCATACAAAGTTTTAGCATGTACTGATAAAATAAGCTATTATCTGTCTACGAGAAAGTAAGCGATTAAAGTTATCTATAGGCGAGAGGATTTACGCGTTTTACCCTCGTCGACCAATGCATTGAGTGCTGCTCTAATTATCGAGGGTAAAGTCCTGATGGACTGCAGTGATGGAGGGACTATCATCGTCCTCTTTTTCCCAAATGATGACCATAACATCTGGACAATCATCGTCTGGAGTGTATCTGTTTGTATGCTCATCATGGACAATGATGTGTATGCCTGACATCATCAGGGCGATGTCATGTTTACGTTTTTGTTCCCTTTCGTCCACTTCAGGATTAGGAATCAGGACCTCTTTTTCTTTAAACGATACTGGTTTGAGAAATAGAATAGCCATAATATGGGCTGGCACCTTTACCGGAGATTGTATCAGCTTAGGAGTTGCAGGTGGAGAAGATCGTCGTGTGGCGGAAGCTTGAGAAATCTGCTTGTGTTTATGAGGATTCTTATGACTGGAACTAGCAGAATAGCCTAGTCCGGCTGTCCCGTTTTGACTGGACATTTGAATCGGTGCTTAATACCTGTTGATTTTACCACTTTGTCGGTGATGACCCAATGACATCATTTCTTGGGTATTTAAATCACTTGAGAAATCTTGTGTCGGAAGTGGCGCTCCAATATTATGTTATTGTGTGTTGCTTACTTCCAAAGTATGAAAAGTGGTAATTTCAACTTCACGAATTGAAGGCGATGAGTGGTATGTCTCCTTGTTCGGGACATTCCAAACTCGATTAATGCGACAATGACTAGGCTATTGTTGACGATGTATTTAAGTTGTTGATGAAGTGTAGAAGGATGGCTCCGATACCATGTGGATCCATGGTCTCCCAATATAGCGGTTTTATCCACGAATCTATCTTGAGGGCGTGAAAGGATACATTGAATGTATGCGGACCAATTTCAATTAGCAACTCAATCTCTCAAGCCAAATTTCGTCGGGATCCATCAAAAGCTTTGATAACCGTATGGCTACTTCGGATCCGCTTGAGATTTTCGTTCATATTCACCAAAGTGGCATAAGGATGAGATATTCGAGACGAACCTCCATCTATCAAAACTCCATTATCATATACCCGGGAGGAAAAGCTACGATGTGTAATGGCTTGTAATGGCCAGGTCCCTTGGTGGTATGTTATCATCGATGAAGGATATCACATTGTTGTTAAAAATGTGATCGACTAGATGTTGAAATTTTTCTACATCCACCGATTTTTAGTAAGTAAACTTCTTCCAAAACCTTGATAAGATCTTCTTGTGATCCTCGAAGAGAAAACCAAGTCGATGTTGAGATTTGATGTGGAGCTTTTCTTAAGCTTAGAACCACCTTGGATTCAGTATGGCCCATAGTGTGGAGGAATTTCTCAATCTTTTCTATGGGAATCTTCCCCTTTGCTTTTATGGTAGGCTTCATCACCCTCTGAGAAAGATACAGTGGATTTTCCTTCGACATTGTAGCAATAGTATGGGACGTGGATCCTCCAGCTTCTCCATAATTCCATGGGACTTTGTGTAGGCTGACAACAGGATACTGTGGTCTGAAGGGTAAAGAAGTTAGCTCTGGTGCAGCCACTTTCAAAGGATTATCACCACCTTTGAGTTGAATTACTTGTATGGGGAATGGATGAAGCGATCTCATCGACCTCGGCGAGATATAATCGCTACTAATCCTTCCATTTGGTAGGACATGTATTCCCACTCTCGAGTATAGCAGGTGTCATCGTCTGCCGATTCTGGACACCATTTGTCGATTAAATTACGAATAAGGTGGTGGAGTGCCCAACATTCTTCTGTGCTGTGACTGCGAGAATGTGAATGATATTAACATACTCCATCAGAGTTGAACCATCTTGAACGGGGATTGATTGGAGGTAGAGGGGAGGTGATTCTTCCTTTGTTGATTAGCATCTGAAATATTTCCTCCATAGGTTGGCCCAGGTATGTAAATTCCTTTTTATTGGAAAAATCTCGACGGGCTTTAGCACTTGCTCTCTTCGTAACCTTGTCCTCCAGTGCTTCACTTTCTGAAGGTGACGATGGATCATTCATAACAAAAGGAAGGAGGTAGGCATGCTCCTGGCTGACTAATTAGCGTGTGACTTGATGCTGATGGATCACCAGTTCTGCCAATTGTTCAACTTGCTTACAAAGAGCTTTCATCTTTCGTTCCACAGCAAATTGAAACGTTACGTAATCCCATCTTTCAACACCGTCTTTGATGGTCTGGGATGATTCACCATTAAAATTATAACTCTGTCCACTGCTCCAACTAATCATATTGACCTATTCTTCTTTATGCTGAGGAAGAGGGTTGTCTTGCACATGAGGTTGATCTGGTTTGGTAACCACGATCTCACCATTGTCTATCAAATCTTGGATCTTATGTTTTAAGGCCCAACAATCTTGAGTATCATGTCCAGGTGCCCCGTAATGATAAGCACACTTCCGAGTAGCATTGAAACCCCTCCCATTAGGGTTGGCTGGTGGAAAAAGATGCGTGATTTTCTTCTGAGTAGTCAGAAGAGCAAGAATATTCTTGAGCAAGTCCCCTAAGGGTGTGAACGTTCGAGGGTGCTTTACTTCTGCACCTTTAGGCAATGGAGGGTTTGAAGACTGTGCTTAAAAAGGGGAGTAGTTTCTCCTCTGGATAGGCATGCTCTGACTGCCTTTTTGACCTTGTCGTATCAATGAAACATCTTCCTCTTTCTTTTTATAGACCCTCCGGGGGTTGTTTCCATACGTTCCGGACTGGATGTGATCAGCAACTGCTTTAAGAGCGGCTAGGTCTTGAATCTTTCCTGACTTCAACCCCATCTCAGCCATCTCTCTGTGTTTGATCATTTCAGAAAATGGTTTGCTAATACCAGCTAAAACTCTCTCATAGAAAGGAGCTTCTTGTATGTCTATGAAAGTCATGACCATTTCTGATTCAGTCATGGAAGGAATAACTTGAGCAGCAAGGTGCCTCCACCTTTGAGTGTACTCTCTGAAAGACTCATGAGACCGTTTCTTGACTTTGGTAATTTGATACCGGTCATGAGCCATCCCGAGGCCCAGAAAACATGTCTTGAGTAAGAAAGGCATGAGGTAGCTCTTTCCAGCTATGGATCTTTGAGTTGTCTAATCTGGTATACCATGAATGGGCTTCTCCACTTAGACTCTTCTGGAACAGCTACATTCTGAACTTCTCGTTTTCTGCATAAGATCCAAGTTCTCTAATGAACACCTTTAAATGTGTGTAAGGATCCCCTAATTCGTCATACTTTTCAAAGTCAGGGGTTTTGAACTTCTCTGGATAATGAACACCAGGGAATATGCAAAGGTTAGCATATGAAACACTCCCATGTGCTCAAATCCCCTTGAGAGAACGGATGGTTTCTTCCATTTGAAGGACCTTCTTCCTGATATCACATGTGTTTGGATCTCCTTTGAGATGGGTGTTTTCAAGGTCTTTGTTGGTCGTATCCAACTGAGGTTCCAGATTTGTTTTATCCAAACCTTGAGTTCCTCCTTGTGTAGAAGGTTCTGTATGTGTAGGCATCTTTGAGCCTTGAGTAGATTGATGCAATTCTTTAAGCAGAACAACCAAATCTGTAATTTGTTTACTTAATCCGTCAAATTCTTCTCGAGAAACGAGATTAGACTAGTCAGAAGAAGACATAATTGGATGTAGGCTCGTGACCTTTTTGGATTTTGAGCGGTTAACAGGCCCAATTGTTTCCCTACAAAAACTTATGTAGTTTAGTCTTAGGGATAATGTAAATGTTTACATGTTATCATAATGTGTCCATTTTAGGAAGATTATCCTGCAAAAACGGGTGTCATTTAATAACATGTCATGTAAGTGCAAATATTCTTCATATTTTCCATTATATAAATATGAACATGGAATAAAATTACAAGTAAATGCTTTTACGAGTAATAGAAAAATGGAAAGCATGAAGAGACTTTCCTCCGCATTTAGGGGAGGTGGTGCAAGTTTGACAATACTTGCAGGACTAAATTAAAAATGATGGAAAAGGGAAAGGTATTATCTTTGTAATATTTCGAGTCCCAAAAGCGTAAAATTATCGAAACTATATTTTCCTATAAATAGAAGCTCATTCCTTTATTATTTTCACCAATTCACTAAAGCTATAGAGCAATTATTATAGAGAGAAATTATAGAGAGAAAGAAGAAGAGAATCTGCTACCTCACTATTCCGATTATTCAATTTTCTTTTAAGGTAAGGGTATTATTCTTTCGTATGTTATGAGAGTTATTTTCTTTCAATACTCATATAGGGTTGTTATTCCATTCTTTATTATTATGTTGGAATAACCTATCTATCTGAAATACCACGTACGTGGTGAAATTCTTCTCATTATTCCATTCTTTATTATTACATTGGAATAACATGTACATCTTATCTATCACATGCCCGGTGAATTACATTGTTATTCCATTCTATATTATTTTGTTGGAATATCATATACATGTGGATTACGTATGACTGGTTCCGCTTCTTTATTATTACATTGGAATATCACATGCATGCTGGGTTTCTGCGTGACTGGTTCCATTCTTTATTATTTTGTTGGAATATTGTGACACCCCCAAATCCAGGTACTTCATTCCCACAGGATTTGGTGTTCACTAACCAAAACATTACATCTAACTACCCATGATCAAAGGATAAAGACATAATTTAAATAACTTAAACAATAATTTCTCCCATTAAAGGGATACATCATTATCTCAAAATAATCCCAGGTAATCTAACCTTAAATTTATTACATTAGTTGCGCAATACATCATAAAATTAAAATAAGTCACATAGAATAAACATTTAAATAAATTTCTCATAAGTCTTCAGCATTTGGATAATTTGCCCTTTCCTTTGCTAGTAGATGGCTCATCAACTTTCTCCACTTTAGCTACAGTGTTAATTGCAAGAGTGAGCAAACAATTGCTCATTGATATAGGAAGTAGTAATAATAACAACATGAGAATGAACAACGAATGCTAGCAATAATGAACTTGTTCTGAAAATTAAGAATAGAAAACAAGTTCGAAATCAATGTCTGAGGGTCTTAAGACCACAAACTATGTCTCTGGTATATAGGTATTATTACCTTAACCTTAATAAATCATTAGGTACATCATGACCCCTTCTTAGCATACTTAGGGGATCAGCCCTTTGTACCATGTATTGTGCACAAACATCTAAGCGTTACACGTCTGAAAATCCCCTATATTAGGGTTGTTAATCTCGGTTTGAATTTAGAATTTCCGCACTAAGGAAAGTTTAGTTTAGAACTAGCTTATCGATGTCTCTAGAATTTTAGAACACTATTCAACTTCCATCAATAAAGGTTTAATACGAGAATGTATAACTGAACAAGGTAAAGAGTTAAGGTTTAGGAACTTGCCTTGTTTGTAAGCTACACAAGCGTAAAATAATCTTCAGTTACCCTACATATATCATTGAAATCGCAACCATAACTAGATGTATGAATATTAGCTTTAGGGTTTTAAATCATCATTTAGGTCATAACCCTAAGCTAGCACCTAACCACGTAGGCTAATATACTTAACAAATCTGAAATCTCATTATAAGCCAACATAACCTAACCCTTCATCTCTAACCTTTTGAAAACATCACATTTGGTTTCATTTTATAACTTATTTAAATAATTATTTCAAATCTTTACACTTCAAATTAGAACACATTGAAATCTGTTATTATAGTTTTTATTATGCCTTAACATCATTAACATGCTTACTTAGCTAACATAAGTCCATTATACATGACACGCAAATAAGCGAGACTTCAACATCGCATTTCGAGTGTGTGCGCGGCAATTTACACACTTAAGCCTCCTCGAACCGGAGCAATTGCTGCCATTTTTGGCCTTAACTTTTGATAAGCTATCGTTGCTGGTGCTCAATCTAAAACCAATTAAGGCAATTGCTGCGCCATTTCTAATCATGATGATTGTTAGCATGACTCCTACACACCGATGAAAAAGCAATGCAAAAGACAACGGTGTTAGATTTTAGCCTAACTAACACAAATTTCACCATCAAAAGCAAGTGAAATTAGCACATCCAATTTATACAAAACTAACACATACATGTTTCTTCACATATTCATCGACTTAGAACAACTAAACATCAAATTAAACTAATTTAATTCTTTAATTTTCATGTTTTCATTCAAAAACTCAATTTTTGACACCTTTAGCGAATTTGATCATCACAAATTCGTTTCTCAACCAATTGACACGATTCCAATTACGCCGCTTTCGTTTCTTAACATACAAACATATTCTAACATCAAATTACAGATTCTAACACACATTAGGTAAGAAATTTTGTACTTTCTAAAGCCATATCATATGAACATAAACACTGATATATATAATCTTCTGCTACAACCCAATTCTCACGAATTTGATACCCAAACAACCCACATATATGATAATTAACAGATTCTACAACATAATACACACCATATACACAATGCTTGAACAACAAATCCACAAAAACCAATTTACAAAGAACTTAGATAAAAACTAGAACTTGGAAATTTAGGAATGAATTATACCTTAATCCTCTTGATTATAGGCTGGCATAAGATGGTGAATCTCTTCTTTCTCTTGGCAAACTCACAGAGATTACTCTCTCAATTTCTCACTCTCAATACTCTGCAATTCTCACTTCCTCTATTTTTCTATGTTAACAAGCCTTAGGAAAAATAAGATGCGTAACCCACATATACCCACGTTCGTCCGGTAAAAACACAAAAAGGCTCGCGTCAGTTAGAATAAGCCAAAGGCCACAAGGCCTTGTTTGGCTAACCAAAAACTCCCAAACTAGATTATTATTATATTATTTATATTATATAGTTTCATGTCACACCATTAATTTAGTTAATTTAAATAACTTTAGTTTAGTTAATTTAAATAACTTCTATAATAATAATAAAATCTTATTATCATTATACATATAATTAATAAATAATTATATATCTAATTTACTTAATAAATTAGAAACATCACTTTATTTAATTTATTTATTTCCATTAAATTAAACAATTAATGTAATTTAAGTATTCTCTTAAATATCAAGCAATTGATTTAATTTAATTATTTCCTTAAATTAAATCCACCAAATAAAAATATCATTATTCAATTTAATTAACATCAATCAATTTAGTTACTAAATTAATTCACCACAATTCATCAATTATTTATTTTCTCAATAACTAAATTATTTAAAATATTTATTTAATTCAATAAATATTTAAATTAAATTACAAATTTCTCGTCGTTACATCCTTCCTCCTTAAAAGGATTACGTCCCCGTAATCACAACTCAAAAAATTTTTATTCGTTACATTCTTCCTCCTTAACAAGATTTTGTCCCCAGAATCGCTATACAAGATCAAGCAAATAATTGAGGATAATTCTTCATCATAACGCTTTCAAGCTCCCACGTAGCTTCCTCAGCATTGTGGTTTCTCCAGATTACCTTAACAGAAGGTATCACCTTATTCCTCAATACTTGCTCTTTTACATCAATAATTTGAGCAGGACTTCTTCATATGATAAATCTTTCTCAAACCTGTAAGGGCTCATATTATATAACATGTTTATAATCGAACATATGGCCTTAATACTGATACATGAAAAATATTATGAATATGCTCCAACTCTGGAGGTAAAGCTACCTCGTACGCCACTTCACCAACTCATCGAAGCACTTCAAAAGGTCCTATAAATCTAGGGCTCAATTTTTCTTTTTTGCCAAATCGAATTTTCCCCTTCCAGGGAGATACTTTCAAGAAAACATAACTATCGACTTCAAATTCTCTATTTTGTCGATGATGATCGACATATTTCTTCTGTCTATCCTGTGCAGCTATCAATCTTGCTCGAATCACTTTGATGATCTCGACAGTATGTTGTACCAATTCTAGACCCAATAGCTGACGTTCACCTACCTCATCCCAGCATAACAGAGTTCTGCATTTCCTGTCGTATAATGCTTCGTAAGGTAGTATGCCAATACTCGCGTGATAACTATTCTTATAGGCAAATTCCACCAATGGTAGATGGTCTTCCCAATTTCCCTTGAAATCCATTATACATGCTCTGAGCATATCTTCTAGTGTTTGGATGGTTCTCTCACTCTGTCCATCGGTTTGAGGATGGTACACTGTGCTCATTCTTAGCCGTGTTCCCAAGCACTCTTGTAATCGTCTCCAGAAATTAGATGTGAAACGTGGATCTCTGTCTGATACAATGGACATTGGTACATCATGTCTTGAAACAATTTCCTTCACGTACAGTTTTGCTAACCGATCTAGGGTAAATCGAAGCTTGATTGGCAAAAAGTGTGCTGACTTCGTCAGTCGATCAACAATCACCCAAATGGCATCGTAACCTTGTTGAGTCGTTGGAAGACCTACCACAAAATCCATTGTGATATGCTCTCATATTGCTCCACCAAAATGTACTTGATGCTCCGCTTTAACTCGTTGACAAGTTAGACACCTTGAGATAAACAATGCTATCTCTCTCTTCATATTGCTCCACCAAAATGTATGACGAATATCATGATACATTTGGTACTCCTGAGATGGATTGCAAATGGTGTGTTGTGCGCCTCCATCATGATATTATATTTTAAATCGTAATTCGTTAGAAACACAAAGTCCGGAGTTGACTAAAGTATTCCTTCTTCATCGATTCTTGCTTCCCGATAGCACCTTCTTGCACTTTCTTCCTCATCGCATCGGCTCCGTGTCCGTAGCTTGAGCGAAATTTTAACTTTATCGATTAAAGTCGGTGTTCTACTTGTATACTCGCTATCATCACATGCATCCCTGGAGTCTTTAACTCTATCTCCATCCTTTGCAAGTCACACAAAATGGGCCTTTGCGTTGACAATATTGCACTCGTACTTGCATATGATCTTCTACTCAATGCGTCAGCTACCACGTTCGCTTTTCGGGATGGTATTGGATGATATGATCATAATCTTTCAATGCGATTCAAGCCAACGTCGTTGTCGCGTGTTGAGTTCCTTTTGAGTGAAGAAATATTTGAGGCTTTTATGATCTGTAAAGATCTCCACTTTCTCCCCATACAAGTACTGCCTCCAAATTTTAAGTGCAAAAATGACTGCCAACTCTAGATCATGAGTAGGATAATTCCTCTCATATTCTTTTTGAGTTATCGCGAGGCATAAACTATAACTTTTCCATGTTGCATGAGAACACATCCCAACCCTTTGCCCGAAGCATCACTATAGATGAAAAAATCCTCCGAGGCAGATGGTATTGTCGAAACAAGTCTTTGAAATAAGTCTCCTCTTGAGTTCTTGAAAACTCTTCTCACATTCTTCGCTCAACCGAACTTTGTATCTTTCCGAGTCACCGAAGTCGATGGAGTAGCGATTCGAAAATCCTTCCACGAATCTCCGATAATAACCACTAAACCGAGAAAGCTACGTGCCGGTCCATCGATTTAGGTTGTTCCCAGCTTTGAATAGCTTCAATCTTTCTTTGGGTCAATGAGATATTCCATGACTTGATACCACGTGCCCAAGGAATGCTACTTCTTTAAGCCGTAACTCGCATTTCTTTAACTTGGCATAAAGCTTATATTCACGAAGCTTTTGGAGTGTCGACCTCAGTGTTGCTCATGATCTTCACGGCTTTTGGAATAAATAAGGATGTCATCAATAAAGACGACCACAAAGTGATCCAAATATTCCTTGAATACTCGGTTCATCATATCCATTAAGGCGGCGGAGCATTAGTCAATCCAAAGGACATGACTAGAAATTCATAATGCCCGTCTGCAGGAGTTACGAAAGCCGTCTTTGGAATGTCGGTGGTTCTAATCTTCAATTGGTGATATCCGAACAAAGATCAATCTTTGAAAAGAATTTGGCTCCTTCTGGCCGTCGTCAAACAGTCATCAATACGTGGCAATGGATATCTATTTTTGATGGTGACATGATTCAACTCCAGATAATCAATACAAAGTCGCATACTCCCATCTTTCTTCTTCACGAATAGAAATGGAGCACCCTCAAGGAGAAGTACTAGGATGAATAAAGCCAATGTCTAACAATTCCTGCAATTGGGTCTTTAACTCACGAAGTTCATAGGAGCCATTCGATATGGGGATTTGGAAATAGGTTTTGTCTTAGGGTTCAAGGTCGATACAAAAATTCAATTTCACGCTCACGGGGTAGGCCAGAAGTTCTTCTTGAATAATCGTCGAAATTTATTAACAATAGAAATATCGTTCAAAAACGGCGTATTTTTGTTTAAATTTGTGACATGAGCTAAGAAAGCTTGACATCCGTTTTTCAATAAATGAATAGCTTTATGGCTTGAGATGACCGTGATTGATTTTAATGGTTTGGTCGCTTGAATTAAGCATAATAGGTTGGTTAGGAATATGAAAGCTAACAACCTTACGAAAAATAATCAATTTTTGCATGATAAGTAGTTAACCAATCAATCCACAGAATCACGTCAAAAGCAAGTATTTTTAATAAAATAAGATCGACGGGTAATGTGAGGTGCAAATTTGAACCAAACAAGACTTATAAGCAATGGATGTAATGAAGGTTTCTCCCAAACGGAGTTTCCACGAGATAAATCAAAGTCTAATTTCTCCGAGTCAAATTTAATCGATGGCGCAAGTAGGAGAAATAAAAGAATGGGTAGAACCGGTATCAAATAAAGTATAGACTTCATTAGAGTTTATGATAAGCTTACCCGTGATGACCTCATTCGGGTTCCTTGCTCTCTGAGAGGTCACAACAAACGCTCTCCCTTGCACTACCGGTTTTGACTTTTCTGGGACGGCCTTTGGTGCCTCCATCCTAACTGAATTTGTCTTCGGTAAACGACAAAATCAAGCTAAGTGACCTTCTCTTCCACAATTATAACATGCTTTGAACGGCATGGCACAGTTTGGACTGATGTGTCCCTCTCCTCCGCATTTGAAGTATATGATAGGTGGTCTTTCTCCTTCCTTAACAACGGGTGCTAGTGCTGACGTCTTTCCATCATTGTTGAATCTCCTTTTCTTGAAATGTCCATTCTTATTGTTTTGGCCCTGATTACCACCGAAGTGGTTACCATATCTGGCATGTTGATTCCCTCCACGCTTGTTGTCACCGCTTCGATGACTACTCTACCGGTATTATAATTTTGATGGGCGCTCTCTTTTTAGTTAAGTTGACTCGTTATCGTGCTCCACTAATGAGCCCTATTTACAACATCGAATACAAACACGGTTTATGAAAATAAGATGTTGACGTATCTCCTACTTCAAACCTCTTAAAACATTCAGCGATTCTCTCTTCATTATCCACCAAGTAGGGCCCATGAAACCGTGATAACTCATGCAAATTTTTCCTCGTGTTGCGACACGGTCATATTGTTTTTGTTCCAACTTGATAAACTCCACCTCCTTCATGTGGCGAATACTTTCGGGAAAGTATTTGTCGTTGAAACGACTCCTGGAACTTCTCCCGAGATATCTTGATCAAACCGGGTTGAGTACATTTCTACCGATTCCCCACCATGTCTGCTTCTCCGCCGCATGATAAAAGGAGGCGAAGGAACCTTTTGCTCCTCGGAGCATCCCAAGACATCAAATATCTTGGTAATCTGCTTTATCCATGCTTCCGCTGAAGTGGTTTTGGCTCTCCCTTAAACTCGGTGGTCCCAGCTCCTTGAATTGTTTAGCGGTGACCACCGAGAGTTTTCCTGTTTCCACCTACGTTTTGGGCAGAGTCGCTCTAGCCTGCTGTTGCATGAATTGCATAAAGCCTCTGAACATTTGATCATTCATCATTTGGTCAGTGTTGTTGTTTGCATGAGGATTGTCGCCTTCCTGATGCACATTATCCTGATTATTGATATGTGGTGAATCAACGATCGCCTGTGCTCCATTGCTATTCTCAACATTCTCATATGTCATTTTTAGATACTGCCACAAAACAAAAGGTTAATTGACATGTAACATATTATCCCTATATTCTGACTGACCAATAAAATAGCACATAAACTTAGGTTGGTCATACTAGCGAAGGTATTCCCCGTCTCTCCCCTCCTAGTACTATTCTCACATCTTAGCCAGGATTATATCCCTAAGCTCGATACTGTTGTGGCGCCCCCAAAATTAGGTATAAATCACCCATCTTGGGTAGTCGGATACATAGTGCAATTTAAATACAACTTACTAATATAACTGCCGTGTATGCAATACGACATAAAACGTGAGTTTGAATACAAATATTGTCTACTAGAGATCATACAAACTTAAAAGGAGTCCTCATTATAATTATTATCACACTATTTCGCAGAATAGTAAGGACTACTAATGCTATCCTCGGACCATTACTCCCGTTCCCAGGCTCGTCCCGGCTATATTCTCATTTCACGAGAGAAACGGTGAAAGAAAGGGTGAGCTCAACTAGCTCGATAAGAAATATTATGACTAAGATAATGCGAAATAAATTATCATTAGCTTATATAACGATGTTAAAGTGATAAAATATAATGAACATCAAGTTTAACTACAATGAACCAAAGAATCCATTAAAAGAGTCAAGTAGAAAATAAAATCTACTATCTTTTATGATTTAAAAGGTTTTAATCATTTATTATAGCTGAGACTCAAACTTTAATAAATATTCCACATCATTGAATCACCCCACACTTTCTGGCCCGAGGATATTCTTTTAGTATCACGACCACAATTATTCATGCACTACGAATAAAGAATATTTGTGTATTCATTAATGGTCATGATCATGCCAACAACATGTCCATCAATGCACTATGGCCCTTTGAGGATTTTACCACATCATTTGTAACATTACGGTCCATGATTACAAGAATAGTCTCGGTCATAATCATACCAAGTCCATCTATGCACTACGAGGCCACGGATGACTTTCAAAAAAATATAAATATGAGGATGATGACAATGATATAAGAATTGATAAAACAAGTTCAAGAATTAATTTATCCGAGAACCAATAACATCAAAATCGTCAACATGATCTTTGCTTTGTAGAGTAAAATTCAAGAATACTTAGAAGAATATTTTCATGAAAGGATCTTTGGATGAAGCGCTTGAATATCGAGGATATTCCACTAATTTCATGTATGATAGAAGTCAAAGTTTTAACCAACCGAGTATAATAAAGAATGGAATAACAAAAGAAATCACCATAAATGCGATAGGCCTTGACGGCGAGTTATTCAACGAATAATAAATAACGGAACGGTCCGGCGTAAAAGCATGACGACAGGATATTCCAACGAGAATAATAAGGAATGGAACCGGGTCCGGCGTAAAACACCACAGACGGGATGTTCCAATGAAAATAATAATAAAAGGCGGAACCAGGTCAATTGTAAAAAACCTGTGACGGGATGTTCCAACAGAATAATAATAAAGAGCGGAACCAGGTCCTGTAAAACATCTGAACGAGGATGTTCCAATGAGAATAATAGAAGAATGTCACCAAGTATAGGGTAAACCAGCATTATCTGAGTTATTCCAATGAATAATAAGCAATGGAATAACAACGATTCTCTTCATGAATAAGAAAGAATAACACCCTTACTTTTGGTAGGAGATTGAATCTGCGGTAGTGTAGTAACAAAATACTCTTCTTCTTTCTCTCTTATTCTCTCTATACTTTCTCTCTCTATAGCTTGAGCGTGAAAAATAATGAAGCACTAGGCCTCTATTTATAGAAGATTTCTAACTTTTTTTGCGCCATGTGAAAAGGCAAGTGACTTCGACGGTGGTGATGTGAAAA
This sequence comes from Panax quinquefolius, assembly GCA_020205615.1. Classification (NCBI taxonomy): domain Eukaryota; kingdom Viridiplantae; phylum Streptophyta; class Magnoliopsida; order Apiales; family Araliaceae; genus Panax; species Panax quinquefolius. The sequence continues at coordinate 90,053,661 of CM035173.1, forward strand.
GAAAAGTGGTTTGGCGCTTTGTAATGTGAAACGACAAGTGGTTCGGCCTTTTGTAATGTAAAAGCGACAAGTGGTTCGGCCTTTTATAATGTAAACGACAAGTGGTTCGGCGCTTGTAATGTGAAACGACAAGTGGTTCGGCGCTTTTAATATGAAACGACAAGTGGTTTGGCGTCCGGTAAAGGTAATTACTATTGACAAAGGTAATTACTATTCACAAAGGTAATTACTATTGACGAAGGTAATTACTATTGTGAAGAGACTCTTAGATGATGACATATGGGCCCCCATAAAATAATCAAACTTACCACAAACGTCTCATAACGGACTCTTTATATACATCAAGGATTGAATAAATATTACCACAAATCATTTTATTTTAATCAACACATATTTAATCTTTCAACAATTATTAATCATTTATAACTTGTCATCTCAATTATTGATTTAATACTATAACATATTATCTGAGATGATCATGACAATAATTGAATCGATAATATAAGAGATATGATCGACAACAATTCTTGTGAGTAATAATTGAGCATAGGTAGTGGCTTCTCACGTAAAGCATCAATAATCAATATCATGTCTTTCTTATCTGACTACTGCGTATTCTTTGTACTTTTACTACTGGGGTAGTTCAACGGTTTTAACGGTAACACCTCTGCCGTTATATTTTATAGAAAGATAATTTTATGCGTTTTCTAAATACGACAATACTTAGATTAATAGGGCCACTTAATGATTGAGCCATCGTACGAATATTCCCCGAAAAAAGAATATTCCCCACCAAAAGCGAATATTTTATAACAACTTGCTTACTTTTGCAAAATTTATAAATATTACCCACAACTATAACATTATATCAAATTTATTCCATAATATTCAAAAATAATATTTATAGAAAATTCATCTTTGTTTATAAAAGTTGGGGTCTTACAATTAAAGTCAAAAATCGAATATCAACAATATATATAACTGAATAACATGATTTACATGCAAAGTGCTATATTCAAAAGAGTTTAGAACAATATTCTATAAACCAATGTATTAGAAAAATATATGTTTCGAATGATAATAAGGAAAGTAAAGCTCGCTCAATGTAACGAATTAGGCAACAAGAGATTGCACAAACATACTCAAGATAAACTAGGCTTGTTCTACCTTACAAGAATTTTTAGGAACTTGTTCAATAACGATTTAGAAATAGGAACATGCATTCATTATGAAAAGAACGAAGTTAGAAAACTTGTTCAATGTAAAGAGTTAAGGTTTAGGAACTTACGCCATTTTTGGCCTTGCTTACTAGCCAGAATTGCTACTCTTTGTGCTCAATCTAAAAAACCAGTGGCCTTGTTCTTGGCTTTCTCGATCATGATAATGCATGCAAATGTGCCACACGCATGTAAAAATGAAGCGCAACAATAATAGTGTTCCATTTTAGCCTAATCTAACACAAATTTCACCATCAAAACAAAGAAATTAGCACATCCAATTGATACAAAACTAACACATACATGTTTCTTCACATATTCATCGACTTAGAACAACTAAACATCAAATTAAACTAATTTAATTCTTTAATTTTCATGTTTTCATACAAAAACTCAATTTTTGACACCTATAACGAATTTGATCATCATGAATTCGTTTCTCAACCGATTGACACGATTCCAATTACGCCGCTTTCGTTTCTTAACATACAAACATATTTTAACATCAAATTGAAGATTCTAACACACATTAGGCATGAAATTTTTTACTTTCTAAAGCCATATAATATGAACATAAACACTGATATATATATAATCTTCTGCTACATCCCAATTCTCATGAATTTGATACCCAAACAACCCTCATATATGATAATTAACAGATTCTACAACATAATACACACCATATACACAACGCTTGAACAACAAATCCACAAAAACCAATTTACAAAGAACTTAGATAAAAACTAGAACTTGGAAATTTAGGAATGAATTATACCTTAATCCTCTTGATTATAGGCTAGCATAAGATGGTGAATCTCTTCTTTCTCTTGGCAAACTCACAGAGATTACTCTCTCAATTTCTCACTCTCAATACTCTACAATTCTCACTTCCTCTATTTTTCTATGTTAACAAGCCTTAGGAAAAATAAGACGCGTAACCCACATATACCCATGTTTGTCCGGTAAAAACACAAATAAGCTCGCGTCAGTTAGAATAAGCCAAGGGCCACAAGGCCTTGTTTGGCTAACCAAAAACTCCCAGACTAGATTATTATTATATTATTTATATTATATAGTTTCATGTCACACCATTAACTTAGTTAATTTAAATAACTTTAGTTTAGTTAATTTAAATAACTTCATTAATAAAAATCTTATTATCATTATACGTTATAATTAATAAATCATTATATATCTAATTTACTTACTAAATTAAACATCACTTTATTTAATTTATTTATTTCCATTAAATTAAACGATTCATGTAATTTAATTATTCTCTTAAATATTAAGCAATTGATTTAATTTAATTATTTCCTTAAATTAAATCCACCAAATAAAATTATTATTATTCAATTTAATTAACATCAATCAATTTAGTTACTAAATTAATTCACCATAATTCATTAATTATTTATTTTCCTCAATAACTAAATTATTTAAAATATTTATTTAATTCAATAAATATTTAAATTAAATTACAAGTTTCTCGATCGTTACAAATATCACATGCATGCGGATTCTGCATGACTGGTTCAATTATTTATTATTACATTGGAATAACTTTTTATGCATGCGATTACATCGCATGCATGGTGAATTCTTACATTATTCCATTCTTTATTATTACATTGGAATAACTGTATACATATGGATTCTGCATGCATGGTGAATGATCTTTCGTATTCATTCTTTATTAAATTGTGAAAATGATGCATCTACGTGGATTCTGCGCATGTGGGTGAAAATCCATTTGCGTTTAAGTATATTCTATTATACTCATATGGGATATCATTTCTTTTTGTACTCGTCATGAAATATCATTTTTTTGGTATTTTTTGTTATTTGAGTTACTATTTCATAGGTTACTATTCACTCTAGTATTATTCACTCGGGTATTGGGGCACTTTTCGTGTTTGGAGTACTATTCACGAGTTCTTATTCATGAGTTACTATTCACCCATTACTATTCACTCTAGTATCATTCACTTCGGGTATTTGGGGTACTTTTCATGTTGAGGTACTATTCACGGGTACTATTCCCAACTAAGTACTATTCACGGTACTATTTACTCAAAAATATATTTCTTTTACATCCAAATTATTTTTGGTACATGAATATTATTCTTGAATTTTACTCTACAAAGCGATATCATGTTGACAATTTGGATATTTTTTGAAACTCTAAATAAATTTAAAGTCTTTAATATTTATCCTTGATTTTGTCATTGTTTTATTTCGTTTGATTATTGCTTATATCATTGTCATCATCCTCATGCTTATATTGTGATGAAAGTCATCTTTGGCTTACGTGCATAGATGGACTTGGTATGATTATGACCGAGGATTATTCGGTATAATCATGGCCGTAATGTAACGAATGATGTGGTAAAAGTCCTCATTGGCACATGTAGTTCATTGATGGATGCGAGTTGTTGGTATGATTATGACCGAGGATTATTAGGTATAATCATGACCATTGATGATTACATGAATATCCTTGGTAGTGTGCGAGGATGATTCGATTTTATTTATTAAGGCGAGTCTCGGCGATAAAGTTGATGAAAAACTTTTTAAATCATAGAAGATAGTAGATTTTATTCTATACTTGACTCTTAAATGGATTGCTTATTCATTTATGCGATTGTTGATCTAAAACTTGTTGTCTATTATATTCTATCGGTTGTTATCTTTGTTGAAGGCTAAGGATAATTTATTCTACATTATCTTAGTCATAATATTTCTTCTTGGGCTAGTTGAGCTCACCATTTCTTTCATTGTTCTCTTGAAAATGAGAATATAGTTGGGGACGAGTCGGGGAATGGAGTGATGGTCCGGGATAAATGGCTTTAGTAGTCCTCACTATTCTACGGAATAATGTGATAATAATTGTAATGAGGACACCATTGAGTGTGGATATTGTCTAGATGACAATATTCTTGTTTAAACTCTCAACTATGTTTTTTTGTCGTATTTTACATTTGTTGTTGTATAATTAAGTTGTATTTGAATTTATGTACCATGTATCTGGCGACTCAAGATGGGTGATGTATACACATTTTTTGGGGCGTCACGGTTGGTATCAAAAGCTTAGGGATATGATCTACTGGTGAGATGTGAGACAAGAACTAGGAGGGAGAGCGAGGAATTCCTTCGCTAGTATGACCTACCTAAGTTTATTTGGTATTTAATTGGTTGGTCGATCGAGTATAGGGATAATATGTGATATGTTAATTAACCCTTGTTTTGTGGCGGTGTTTGAAAATGGCATCCAAAAATGTTGAGATAAGCAATGAAGCACATGAGGCCGTTGAGTCACTGACGATCAATACCGAGGATAATGTGCAACAGGAAGACAATAATCCTCGGGTAAATAACAACACCGATCAAATGATGAGCGATGGGATGTTTAGAGGCTTTATGCGATTCATGCAACATCGGGCGAGAGAGACTCTGTTCAAAATCTAGGTGGAAATAATGGCAACCCACGGTTTCGGTCATTGCTAAGCGATTCAAGGAGCTGGGACCACTTGGAGTTTTTGGGAAAAGCGAGAACCACTTAAAAAGCGGAGATGTGGTTAAAGAGATCACCAAGATATTTGATGTCTTGGGATGCTCAGGAGAAAAGGTTCCCTTTACCACCTTTATGTTGCGTGAAGAAAGCGATTCTTGGTGGGAATCTATAAAAGCGTACCCGACTGATGACACTCAAGATGTCTTGGGAGAAGTTCGAGAAATGTTCAACGACAAGTACTTTCCAAAAAGTATTAAATCACATGAAGGAGGTGGAGTTTATCAAGTTGGAGCAAAACAATATGGCCAGTGTCGCATGATCTGAGAGGCTAAATTTGCGAGTTATCCGGTTTGCATCCCATTTGGTCGATAATGAGGAGGCGAATGGCGCGAATGTTTCTAAGAGGTTTGAAACACGATATACGTCGATACCTCATTTCTCACAAAACTTTGTTTATATTCGGATGTTGTGAATAGGGCTCGATTATTGGAAGCGCGATAATGAGTCACCCAACCAACCAAAGGATAACGACCAACAACACGATAATAATCATACCGGTGGCGGCGACCATCGAAACAATGATAACCATCGTGGGGGAAATTATCATGCCAAGAATGGTAACCACTTGATGGTAATCATGGCGAAGATAATAAAAGTGAAAATTTCAAGAAGAGAAGATTCAATAATGATGGAAAGATAATGCGGCACCATCACTTGTTTTTAGGAAGGAGAACGACGACCACCGATTGTATGTTACAAATCACGGAGGAGGGACATATCGGTCCAAACTATACTGATGCGATCAAAGCGTGTTATAATTGTGGAAAGAAGGTCACCTAGCTTGGAATTTTGTCATGCACCAAAAATCAAGTCCAATTGGGGGCGGTGGCACCAAAAGCGGATCTGAGACAAAACAAAATCGGTGGTTTTTCGAAGAGCGTTTTTCGTGACTTCTCAAAAGCGAGTAACCCGAAAGTTAGTTAGCACGGTTAGTTAATTATAAATTCTTGCGAAGTCTATACCTTATTAGATCTGGGTTCTACCCATTCTTTTATCTCTCTTGCTTGCGCTCAACGTTTAAATTTAACCTTGCAGAAGTTAGACTTTGACTTATTGGTTGAAACTTCGTTAGTAGAAACCTTCGTTACCTCCATTTGTTTATAAATCTTGTTTGATTCAAATCGACACTTTCACGTTACACATGTCGATCTTATCTCTTTGAAAATACTTGCCTTTGATGTGATTTTAGGAATCGATTGGTTAACTACTCATCATACTTTTCATAAGGTTGTTAGCTTTCATATTCTAACCAACCTATTATGCAAATCTAAGGAACCAAACCACTAAAAAGTCGATCATTGTCATATCAAGCCATAAGTAAAGAGCCCCGAGCCTTTCATTGGTGACTTCCTTGTCTGGAATACACAAGACGCCGACTTTCCATAAGGGACGTCGTGAATATGATGCAAGTTGATAGGTATCAATGTGACGTCTTATCCAAGTCTTGGATGAGAGTCACGATTTTTGAATGATATTTCTATTGTTAATAAATTTCTGACGTATTCTTGAAGACTTCTTAGCCTACCCTAGGCGTGAAATCAATTTTGTATTGACCCAGATACAAAACCCATTTCTAAAACCCTTAAATATTTCTTCACCTAAAAAGAGCGTATAATGCGCCCAAGCGTTGGCTCGAAATTTGAAGATTACGACCATACCATTCAATATCATTGTGGAAGAAGCGAGCGTGGTAGGTACGCGTTGAGTAGAAGATCGTATCGTTCTGAGTGCGATGTTGTTAACACAAAAACCCATTTCGTATAACTTACAAATGATGAAGATAGAGTTAAAGACTCTAGGGACCCACGTGAAGATAACGAATATACTGATTAGAATCGACTTTAATCGATAAAGTTAAAAGCCACTCAAACTACACACTCGAGTGATGAATGTGAAGAAGAAGGTTCAAGAGGGCGTTATTCTAGAAGCGAGAATCGATGAAGAGAAAAATCTCAACCCTCGATTTAATTGGCCCATTTGAAATCCTCGATCGAGTAGGAACGTGGCCTAGAGACTCGTTTACCACCTTGAAGTATGTCGGCGTGTTCATAACGTTTTTCACGTGTCGATGTTACGTAAATATGTGGATGACCCGAACCACGTTATTAAATTAGAACTAGGCGAGATAGCGAAGATTTAACGTATGAGGAGATCGTGTTAAAATCTTGGATAAGAAGGATCGTATTCAACACTCAAAAGTTATACCTCGAGAGTTAGAATCTGAAATGAAATCGAGGTATCCTCATCTCTTGGCGTACCGAGTGCGTCACGTAAATTTTGAGGGCAAAATTCATAAGGAGGAGATTGTGAGACCCCAAATTTTATGAATAAAGATTTAAATTTCTCAAAATATTTTTTGAATATTATGGTGTGGATTTGATATAATGTTATAGTTGTGGGTAATATTTATAAATTTTGCAAAGTATGCAAGTTGTTATATAATATTAGATTGGTGGGGAATATTCATTTTAACGGGGGAATATTAAATGCGATGGCACAATCATTGGTGGACCCCTAGCGGAAGTATTATATCGTAGTTAGAAAATGACGAAATTATCTTTTATAAAAATAACGGCGAAAGTGTTACCGATTAAAACTGTTGAACTACCGGTAGTAAAAAATACGATGTCTGGCGTGGTTGCGTAGTAGCACACGCGGTATTGATTATTGATGCTTACGTGAAATCACTCGAGTTATACTCAATTATTGCTACGATAATTCTTTGCATCATATCTCTCGTATTATTGATTCAATTATTGTCACGATATCATCTGCATAATATGTTATATTATTAAATCAATAATTGAGGCGACAAAGTTATTCATATTATTATTTGCAATATTGACAATGTCTAGAAGTTACATCGAGGAGAGTTTGGTCACCTAATTACGGCATGATAAGGAGAAATCCTTATCGAAAAGCCCCTCTTTCACAGGAACGACACGGTTGTTAAATATTGTGAATTATAATATTAATGATGAATAAGTTCGTGTTGATTAAAGATGAAATTGATAGTTCCATTGTGTTGGAATTATTAGTGTTAGTGAAAATCGACATTTATTTCGATAATAATTGATGTCTGAGGTTATATTGACCATCGGGTAATTAACTTAGGATAAATGAGCAATTAATTGCTATTAATTCACATGATTATAACTATTTGTTCACATGTGTGTACTATTGATTCACATTCATTTACTATTAGGGGAGTTGGTGCAAGATTGATAATACTTGCATGACTAAATTAAAAATGGAGGTATAGATGGAGGTACTATATTTATAATTAATTTTTTTCACATGTTTAGAACTATTGAGTCACATGATTTACTATTGATTCACATGATTTACTATTAGGGGAGGTGGTGCAAGTTTGATAATACTTGCGGGACTAAATTAAAAATGAAGGAAAAGGGAAGGTATTATCTTTGTAATATTTGAGCCCCAAAATGTGCAATTTATCGAAACTATATTTTCCTATAAATAGAAGCTCATTCTTCCTTCATTTTTTCACCAATTCACTAAAGCTATAGAAGCAATTATTATAGAGAAATTATAGAGAAAAGAAGAAGAAATTACACTACCTCACTATTCCGATATCCGGTTTTCTTCTAGGGTAAGGGTATTATTCTTTCGTATTCATGAAGAGAGTTATTTTCTTTCAATACTCATAAGGGTTGTTATTCCATTCTTTATTATTATGTTGGAATAACTTTGTCTATCATCATAATCTACCGCATCATGGTGAAATTCTTACATTATTCCATTCTTTATTATTACATTGGAATAACATTACATATGTCATGATCTATCGCGTGCACAGTGAATTCTGTTGTTATTCCATTCTTTATTATTACATTTGAATATATCATATGCATGCGGATTCGCGATGACACAGTTCCATTCTTTATTATTATTACGAATATCACATGCAGCGTGACTGTGTATTTCATTACGTTGGAATGACACGGTTCTATTCTTTATTATTACATTTGGAATATCACATGCATGCGATTCTGCACGACTGGTTCCATTCTTTATTATTACATTGGAATAACACATGCATGCGATTCTATCGTATGTGGTGAATTCTTACATTATTCCATTCTTTATTATTACATTGGAATAACCTATCTATGTGGATTACTTACATGCATGGTGAATGATCCTTCCATATTCATTCTTTATTAAATTGTGGAAATGATGCATCTACGTGGATTCTGCATGGCGGTGAAAATCCATTTGCGATTTAATATATATTCTATTATACTCATATGAGATATCATTTCTTTTGTACTAAATCATGGAATATCATTTTCTTTGGTATTTTTTTTTTACGAGTTACTATTCACGATTCTTATTCACCCAGTTACTATTCACTCTAGTATTATTCACTTTCGGGTATTAGGGGCACTTTTTGTGTGAAGTACTATTCATTCTTATTCACAGTTTACTATTCACCAATTACTATTCACTCTAGTATTATTCACTTTCACTTATTTGGGGTACTTTTTTTCTAAGGTACTATTCACGAGTCTATTCTCAAAGTACTATTCACGGGTACTATTACATTCACCCAAAAAATATATTTTTTTACTGTCCAAATTATTTTTGGTACATGAATATTATTCTTGAATTTTACTCTACAAAGCGATATCATGTTGACAATTTGGATATTTTTGAACTACGGATAAATTTAAATTTTAAATATTTCTTTTATTTATCCTTGAACTTGATTTTATTGATTATTATTATATCATTGTCATCATCCTCATGCTTATATTGTGATGAAAGTCATCTTTGGCTTACGTGCATAGATGGACTTGGTATGATTATGACCGAGGATTATTAGGTATAATCATGGCCAGTAATGTAACGAATGATGTGGTAAAAGTCCTCATTGGCATGTAGTTCATTGATGGGCGATTGTTGGTATGATTATGACCGGGATTATTCGGTATAATCATGACCATTGATGATTACATGAATATCCTTGGCCGTAGTGCGTGATGAGGATGATTCGATTTTATTTATTAAAAGTGAGTCTCGTGATAAAGTTGATGAAAACTTTTTAAATCATAGAAGATAGTAGATTTTATACTCTACTTGACTCTTCTAATGGATTGCTTATTCGGCATGCGATTGTTGATCTAAAACTTGTTGTCTATTGTATTCTATCGGTTGTTATCTATTTGAAGGCTAAGGATAATTTATTACTACATTATCTTAGTCATAATATTTCTTCTTGGGCTAGTTGAGCTCACCCTTTCTTTCATTGTTCTCTTGAAATGAGAATATAGAGAATATAGTGATGGTCCGGGATAAGTCGGGGAATGGAGTGATGGTCCCATTGGGATAAATGGCTTTTTGTAGTCCTCAACTATTATTCTTGTGGAATAATGTGATAATAATTGTAATGAGGACACCATTGAGTGTGGATATTGTCTAGATGATAATATTATTATTTAAACTCTCTAAACATATGTTTTAATGTTATTCATTTTACCGTATATATTGACAGAATATAATTAAGTTGTATTTGAATGAAGAGAAAGGCTTTATAATGTTTACATGTATGTGTATGGATGACACTCGACTCCCACCAAAGTAAAAATATAGCTATATGATGGGTGATGTAGAGCTAATAGTAGTTACGCAATGACATGGGATTAGAGATTATGACACGAATTCGGAAGAGGGACATGGGACCATGCACCATGGTCTTCAAGCTTTCTTTGTGATTTCGCTAATCCAATCATATCGAGGTGTGCTTTCTCACGTAAATAGTCAGATTAAGGATTGGAACTCCCTGGCTCTTGTGGGACATTGTTGTGTAGAAATGTATGTGTTGAGATGTTGAGATGGCGCAATTTGGGGTTGCGGTGGTAAGATAACAATTTGCCCTCTCACCGGTTATCTCGGTTTGAACGATAAAAAGTAGACGTGCTCGGGGTTATCTCTCGAGATTGAATTGCTATGAAGTGTTTGAATTCCTTAGGGTCATCTTTAAGTGTGCATGTCTTCCGGTGTTAGCTCCGGGTCTTTGGAATAAGTGCCTCAATGAGGAGTTCCGAGGTTGAAAGGCGATTGCATGCATTTGAAACAAGCATTTTCGGGGTTATTATTAAAGCTGCAACACATTCCTTAGGGTTATCTCTAAGGATGAAACTTCGGGGTTATCTCCAGGGTTGGGCCGATACTCCTGGTGTGTGTTAGGGTTGAGGCCCGACTTCCTAGTGGTATCCGAGAATGGATATGAGCTGTCTTCTAAGGTTATCTCCGAAAGACAAATCTGCCCTCCTACAATGTAAGTAATAGGTGTGCAGAAAATTTCGAGTGTCTACACTTACTTTTAGGGCTTTCTTTTAATATAAGGTTCATCTCCTAACTCATTATACACAAAGAGTTGTGAATTTTACAAAAACATGGTAGCAAACTAACTTTTCTAAAATTTTCAGATTTTGTTTTTTTCATTTGATTTCTTTATTTGTCTCATTTGATTCATGTTTATGCAAGTTTAATCTATCACAAATAAGCATAAACATTTCATCTTCATATAAAATCCATAAAAATTAACATCTATATTAAAATCAAAATATTTAAATTAGAGTTTATATATATACCTTCCTTAGTTTCCTCTTCCTTTTTCTTTCTTTCCTTCTCTTCCTTTCCTCCCTTTCTCTACGAGAGTGTAGTGTGGGAATAAAAAAATGAGGAGATGAAGTGCATATACACCAAGAAAAGAAACTGGTTGGAACATCAAAAACTTAATTATCTCGTGTTTGTTTGTTGGCTTGTTTGGGTGTTAATCAAAATAACTCACACACGCAAGTGCACGTGGTCAACAAGTAATATAATGTAAGTAGAGTATCTCTCCCACGAGAAAAATGAATTGTATTTTAACAAACATGCATCAATTTTGTAATTATCTTGGTCTACTTAAACAGATGAACAATTTATGTTTATAAAAATATGTTAAGTGTAATAAGACAACTAACAAACAAATTAGATACCCAAATAAGGAAGATATGGGGTTATAACTTCACCTAATGCGTTATCCAAATTAATACACTTCCTGTAAGCTTAATGGATTATTTCGGATTGCTAGCCGAGAACACGTAAATAAGATATGGCCATCTCTCGATATACCATAACCATATTGTGACGCCCCCAAAATAGGTACACATCACCCATCTTGGGTCGCCAAATACAAGGTACTAAATATACAAATACAAACTTAATTATACAACAGTCGTGTAAAATAAACATAACATAATCTAAGAGTTTTAATAAGAATATTGTCATCTAGACAATATCCACACTCAAAGGAGTCCTCATTACATTTGTTGTCACACTATTTAACAGAATAGTGAGGACTACTAATACTATCATCTGGACAGTCACTCCATTCCCCGACTAGTCCTGGCTACGTTCTCATTTCCTGAAGAGAACAGCGAAAGAAAGGGTGAGCTCAACTAACCCAGTAAGAAATATTATGACTAAGATAATGTAGAATAAATTATCATTAGTCTTCAACAATATTAAACTGATAAAATATAACAAACATCAAGTTTAACTGCAGCGGAATAAGCAATCCATTAAAAGAGTAAAGTAGAGAATAAAATCTACTATCTTGTATGATTTAAAAAGTTTTTCATCAACTTAATCGTTGAGACTCAGCTTAATAAATAAACCACATCATCAAATCTTCCCTGCTTTACGGGCCAAGGATATTCATTAAATTATCAAGGGTCATGACTATGCCGAATAATCTCTGATCATAATCATACCAAAAATTGTCCATCAATGCACTACAGGCCACTGAGGACTTTTACCACATCATTCGTCACATTATGGTCATGATTATACCAAATAATCCATGGTCATAATCACACCAAGTCCACCTATGCATGTAAGCCAAAGATGACTTTTATCACAATATAAACATGAGAATGATGACAATGATATAAGCATTAATCAAACGAAAATAAGGATAAATATTAAAAACTTTAAATTTATCCAAATATTATAAACTCATAATCTAATATTATTAATATTATAACAATATTTTAATCACTTATTAAACTTATAAACAATTTATTTCAATTGTCTACACTTTACCAAATAATGCATTTAATCATTCAAAATGCCATACTATAAGATTTCATCACCAATGATCAAATCCCTTTATCAAAAATCTGCATATACCCTATATAGGATTCCCGAGCCATAAAATCCTATTTTTTTCAACTTTGTTACTTCACATAACATATTTAACTCATTTACTCATAACTAGATCATTTTCATGAAAAATACCAAATCAAATCCCCAAAAATATTTCTTTTACGGGATTTAGCGGAATATAGTCCGTATTGAACATATATTTTTCTTTACTATTTTTCAAAAATCAATTTCTAATTTATTCCTTAAGAAATTAGCTACCTCAAGTTTAACTCCAAAATTCCCAAATATTGGCGGGATCTTACACATGTTAACGTGATCTTCTGTTTTTAAATTTCATGGTCATCGGAGTTATAGAACTTTCTATTATAAGCGTTTTTAAATCGGAAAAACCTAAATATTGAAATGGTCATAACTTGCTCATTTTAAGTTGGAATGAGCTCATTTTTGGACAGGAGGTACTTTATACCATATATTTTCATGTCCCAAAAGGCCAGAATTTTTCTCACAAATTAAGTGGTAAAACAGCCTTTTTTTTAAACTTCAGGCGTGCTTTTTTGGTGTTTTCTGCGCTTTTAACTCCTTTGCTAAAATCAGTCCACACGAAAATCTACAACACCTTTTCCAGTGATTCCACTTGGATAAGTTAGAAAACTCATAGATCTTTCCCTAGAATTTGAACACACTCAAAATTTTGAAATATAATAGGAGATATGGTCACTTAAATTTCATGTTCCATTTTCACCAAAATCTGATTTTCAACCCTTTGTGATTTCTAAGAAACTTTCATGTTTTCACATAATAAACAACATAACTCATCATGACAATGACATAATAATTCAATAAAACAAGTTCAAGAATTAATTTATCCGGGAACCAATAACGTCCAAATTGTCAACATGATACTGCTTTGTGGAAAAAAATTTAAGAGTGCTCAGAAGAATATTTCCACGAAAAGATACTGGATGAAGCGCAAATATCCAGGATATTCTACTAATTTCATGGAGTATAGAATCCAAAAATTTAACCAACTGAGTATAATAGAATATATGAAATTGCAAATGGGTTTTCACCAGCCATGCGGTAATCCACGTATATAGATTATTTCCACAATTTAATAAGGAATGAATACAAAGGATCATTCACCATGCATGTAGTAATCCACATGACGAGTTATTCCAATGAATAATAAAGAAAGGAATAACGGAAGGACTCACCATGCGCATGCGATAGTACGCATGACGGTTATTCCCAACAAAATAATAAAGAATGGAACCGTGTCATGCGTAAGCGCCGCAGACGGGATATTCTACGAGAATAATAAAGAATAGAACTAGGTCGGTGAAATTGCATTGCAACAGGATATTCAACGAATAATAAAGAATGGAATAACAACGAAAAAATCACCATGCATGCGATAGACCTCACGCAGACGAGTTATTCCAACGAATAATAATTAATGGAACCGTGTGAGGTGTAATACGCCAAGCAGGATATTCAACAGAATGATAAAGAATGGAATAACGAAGAATTTTACCATGTATGTGGTACTTATGCATAACGAGTTATTCGGCGATAATAATAAGGAATGGAATAATGAAGAATTTCACCATGTATGCGGTACTTGGCATAAACAGGTTGTTCAACATAATAATGAAGAATGGAATAACGTAAGAATTTCACCATGTATGCGGTACTTAAGATAAAACAGTTATTCAACATAATAATGAAGAATGGAATAATGAAGAATTTCACCAAGTATAGGGTAGCACATTATCAAAAGTTATTCCAATAGAATAATAAAGAATGGAATAACGAAAGTTCTCTTCATGAATACTGAAGAAATAATACCCTTTACCTTAGAAGAAATTGGATATTAGAAAAGTGAGGTAGCAGACTTCTCTTCTTCTTTCTCTCTATAGATTTTCTCTCTATAAACTTCTCTCATAATTTCTCTCTATAATTTCTCTCTCTAGAGTTTCAAAGATTAAGTAAGAAATAATGAAGGAATGAGCTTATTTATATGAGAATGGATTTGAATAATTAACTAATTCATGAGCAGTCAGTTGATTTACTTTTAAACGAATCGGTCCATATTGATTTACTATGTAGTATTAATAAAATATTCTAATAAAACAAAATCTTTTAAATAAAATATATTATATTCTATTTATAATCTAATAAAACAAATAACTTTATAAAAGTATTACATTTTATATAAAATATTTTACTATGTAAACACTATGCATAATAAAATATATTATATTCTAATTATTATACAATAAAACAACTAACTTTATAAAAGTATTTTGTTTTATATAAAAAGATTTTACTATCAAAAACACTATGCATAATAAAATATAATATATTCTAATTATTGTCTAATAAAACAAATAACTTTATAAAAGTATTTTGTTTTATATAAAAACTTTTCTATTTTATTACATTAATAATACTAATAAAACAAAATTTATATATAATATATATATATATATAAACTTAGTGATTTCATAAAAGACACCTTAATATATCTAACAACATTTATCATCATTATTATAATTCATAATATTAATCGAAATGTGTCGTTCCCAAGAAAGAGGGCTTTCAATAAAGATTTCTCCCTATTGGTAGCATTGATTAGGTGACCAAACCTCTCCTTGGCGAGAACTTTTAAACATCGTTAATATTGTAAATAACAATATTAATAACTTCGTCCTCTTAATTATTGATTTAATAATATACAAAATATCAAAAATCATTGAATCAAATAACGTGAGATACTATGCGAAGAATTCTTTGTAAATAATTGAACAAAAGCGAGTGACTTCTCACGTAAGCATCGATAATCAATACCGTAAGTGCTACTTATGCAACCACACGTATTCTTTGTACTTTTACTACTGAGTAGTTCAACAGTTTTAACGATAAAACTTCCACCACCGTTATTTTCATAAAATATTTTTTGTCATTTTCTTAATCCGACAATAATTTTGTTGTGGGGTCCACCAATGATTGTACCGTCATACGAATATTTCCTTATAAAAAGAATATTCCCCGACCAATCGAATATTATATAACAACTTGCATACTTTTCAAAATTTCTAAATATTACCCACAACTATAACATTATATAAAATTTACTCCATAATATTCAAAAAAAATATTTCAAGAAAATTAAATCTTTATTCGTAAAATTTGGGGTTTAACAATCTCCCCTCCTTATGAAATTTCTCCCTCAAAATTTACGTACGCATTGGTATCTTAGAAGAGGTGAGGATACCTTGACTTCATTTCAAATTCTAACTCTTGAGGTATAACCTTTGAGTGTTGAATACGATTTTTCTTATCCAAGATTTTAATCGTATCTCCTCATACGTTAAATCTTACCGCTATATCGTCTAGTTCTAATTTAATAATGTGGTTGAATTGACCACATATTTACATAACATCGATCGTGAAAAATATTATAAACACGTGACATACTTGGCGGTAAAAAGCGAGTCTATAGGCCACGGTTCCTACTCGATCGAGGATTTCAAATGGGCCAATTAAATTGAGGTTGATATTTCCTCTCTTGACAACTCTTGCTTTTAAAATAACGCCCTCTTGAACCTTCTTCTTCATATTCATCATTTCAAGACTGTGGCTTTAGCAGACTTTAACATTATCGACTAAAAGTCGGTTCTAATCATATATTCGTTATCTTCACGTAGGTCCCTAGAGTCTTTAAATCTATCTCCATCATTTGTAAGTTATACGAAATGGGTCTCAGTGTTAACAACATCGCACTTGTAAACACATACGATCTTCTACTCAACGTGTCAGCTACCACGTTCACTCTTCCACGATGATATTGAATGGTATGATCGTAATCTTCAACAGCTCGAGCCAACGTCTTTGGCGCATTATACGTTCATTTTGGGTGAAGAAATACTTGAGAGTTTTAGAAATGGGTTTTGTACTGGGGTCAATACAAAATTTGATTTCACGCTCTAGGGGTAGGCTAAGAAGTTCTTCCGGGAATACGTCATATATTTTGATATATTTCAAATCATTTTTGTCTAGCCAAAGCAATTAGCATAAACATACGAATAATAACACTATTTTTACAAATTCTTTGGTTCACTAATGTGACCCAACACATTTTTTTTCCAAAAATCAAAAGTATAACCATCGGCACGAAGTCAATAAATTTCGAAAATCTAGCAAAGCTAGAAGATTTGGAATACCTAATTTTCTCCATCAATTTCAATCTTTACACTAAATATTCTTGTATTTCAACTTATAATCCTCCTATATCCCCAGTATAGTTCATCAAACTTACCGCACATTGGAAGTTCAGGAACTTGCCACAATAATATGAGTTTAAGAACTTGTCCTAGTCAGACCATAGGCATCCATTCGCTGAGGGGTTCAAAACATACCATATTATTGTGAGTCACGAACTTACTATATGCATTAGTTTTAAGAACTGCACCTAATCCTAATAATATATGACTAATCTTAATAGTTTCTAACTATCAAATATACACATGAGAAAAGAATCACCTTTTTACCACACATACATTGATAGCGCGACACCGACCTTCCAATGATTATCAATGTGATAAATTAAGTGCAAGCACAAAACCCTCGCCCATACAAAGGTTTGTAAAACTCAACCATCACATGAGTCCTCAATTGAAATCCCACCTAACTTTATCTTACTCCTAACTTGCTCTTTGCTCGATACGAATTCCTCGTATCCCATCATCTATAACTCCTCGTGAGTTATCTCGTACTATTTCATAGTACATCATCTTCATAGCATCAAGTTATAATTATTCAAACATTATAGACCATCTTTCCTTTATAACTTAAACAGATCACGTTGTGATCTTATTCTATAATCATCTCCCTTAAGTCTTTTCATAACTTGTGATCGTTTTGTTTTACGATCCTCTTTCTTTCCCTTTTTCATCATTTACGACATTATTCGTTATATTGGGTATTGGAGTTAGGCAACTCCCATTTCTTATCTTTATATCTCTTCAAGATTCTTCTTTGAATTTTCTTGTTTATATAACAATTCTTACTTTAAGAATTTCTAGCTTCATTTACATTGCTCAACATTTCATTTGAGTTCCATATTTTTATCCTACGCATCCATTTTCCATACTTGGTACACATCGAGTCTCTAATAGTTTTTTAATATGTGCATTTGGTGGTTTCTCACAAACAACCAACAAACTAGGTTCAGAGTTACTAGTTAAGTATATACTCTCATCTATGAAGGAATCGTTTCGAATTTCAGATACCACACATCAACTATTAAAGAGTACAATTGTACCATACTTAAATATAACTTTATGATTTTTAACTTCTTTATCACTCTCTTCTTATAGACATTGTCTATTTATTATCACCTTACATTCTTATTATTGGAGTTGGGTAACCCCACATTCATATTCCTTATAACTTTCGGTGAGATTCTTCTTTAAATCCTCTCACGCATGTTTTAATCCTTTCTTTATAAATTTCTTAGATTACTTCTTATTATTCAAACTCTACTTGAGCTTATTCTTTCATTATCTTCATATATCTTCTCTAAGGTTGTAGCCTAAGGTACACTTACCTAAGGTTTCTAACCTATCGGCTTTGATACCAACTATAACAACCTCAAAATTCATACAATTTAATTCTCGACTTCGGTCATTAATAATACATTCAACCTCTAATTTTTACATCATTAAACCATAATACAACCATTGAAATTTGCGGAATAATTAAAATTTTTTATTAAAATTAAAATTTTCTATTACAAACTATTCTCGTTCCCAGAACTTTCAACCTTTACATATAAATATCTCAGAATCATTTTTAATACTATAATAGTTTACATTGCAAAATAATATTACAATTCAACGTTAATACATTATTCAGAACCTTAAACATGGTTCAAATAATAATAACACCACCAAAGTGTATAAATCTTCAAGTATCACATCTGATTCATCTCTTTCAAGTAACACATAACTTTACCTTGAATCTTGAACCTGTAAATGTGATTATTTGAAAGGTTAAGCTCGACAGCCCAGCAAAATCTAACAGTTTTCATGCATCACATAGCACATAATAGCATGCTCAACATATATCTCATAAACATTGGACTAACATAACATATATGTTACAGTTCATATAACAAGTATAACGATTGAGTTCCTTACTCAATCAGCATGCTTTACTCAATCAACGTAGTCATAAGTTGACTTTAACATTTCATACATTCAACATATATATAACACATCATGCTCTTTGCAATAAAGATTTAAAACAATCAAATTCACATAGCAAATAGGAACTGAAAGACTTGTCTGATTCGTTGCTTACCAACTACAGCTTACTGCTTTGTGTTTATCCTACAATAATTTAAAAGTTCATACATACACGCATCAGTTACATATACATAATGAAATCAATTAGATTACATTGACTCTTCATCTTATCCTTTTATTTCAAAACATTTCCTTTTAATCGTCACTCGATGTTCAATCTAGTGTTTAAGTCTTGTTACGACATCTCTTTGTTCAATCAGTTTAATTACATTAAAATTCCTTTTCCTTCTCATTACATTCCACTTTAATTGACACTTGACATTTAGTTAAGTCTTTAACCTTGCCTTTATATCACCTTAGACATGTAATGGCTGTTAACATTATTTTAGTTAACCTTCGTCTCACATTTCTTTATACTTCTCTTTTAGTCGACACTTAGCATTTGGTTAAGTCGTTATAGCTTGATATTACATTATATTAATGTATTATCTTCATTAAAGTTAATTAAATCAACTTCCATCTCATACTTTTAAATTACTTCATTCAAATGGTTACATAACATTTAGTCAAGTTCTTACAATCTTGCATCTACATCCTTTTAGATGTATATTAGGTTAGTTAATAATTAACTTAACCTTCCTATCATTATTTAAATTTTATTTTATACTTTTAAGTTATTTCTTTTAATTGATACTTAACATGTGGTTAAGTTCTTCACTTATGTCTCCACATCATTATCTTACATGCTAAACTAGATTAGACCCTTGGCTTGACAATCCTCAAATTCTGAGACTTCTCCGCTTAGGCTCGGGCTCGAGACATCAGCCAATGCTTGTACCCTGGTAATCCTTAGCACCAAATGGCTACCGGGTGTGTGAACTCATGAAGACCAACCCAATTGCAATTTTACTTACGGACATTGAACAGCAGCTATGACTTTGCTTTAGGCCTGACTTCCAAAACCAACCCAATTCCTACAGAAATTCATGAAACTTAACATCTAAACTTATGTAATAACATCAATAAACATGCTATACACCTTTCCAAATACATAAACATATATTTGAAGAATCAAAACCTTAATTTTCCAAATTTCCTCATTTTTTACACTTTTAGCGAATTCGATTGCCACAACTTCGTTTTTTAACCAATTGACACGATTTAAACTACGTTGTTTTCGTTTCTTCACATACTAACATAATCCATCACCAATTTGCAGATTACAACAAGTATTGACCATGAAATTTTATACTTTCTAAGCCATATTCTATAACATAAACACTATTATGTGAAATCTTTTAATACAACCCAATTCTCAAGAATTTGATCATCAAATAGCCCTCATAAACGATGATTTACAGATTATAACACCATATATACATATATATATATATATATATATATCAATCCAACATGATTTAACCATTACAGGAGAATGGTCATGGAAACTCAAAACATCACATTAGTAAAATATACCTTTAAAACCCTAGTTGTGAGGCTAGCGAGAGATGGTGACCCTCCCTCAAAACCACCATGATTCTTCCTTCTCAAAAACCTCTGTGTTTTCCTCTTCTCACACTCTAATTTCTTTCTTGGCTTTAGGTTATACACATAAAACAAATGATATGGCTTTCTCCCACGTTCACCAGCATTCTGACAAATAATATAATGCAAATACATTACAATAAGCCAAAGGCCACAAGGCCTTGTTTGGCTAAACATACAAATTTCCCCCACTAATTTATTTTAATACTATTATATTATATAGTTTCACTTGTCACACTTTAATTTAGTTAATTTAAATAACTTTAGTTTAGTTAATTTAAATAACTAACAATAGTATTCATAATAATTTTTATTATATGATTAATAAATTATAACATACCTAGTTTAATTATTAAATTAAACTAGACATCACTTTATTTAATTTATTTATTTCCAAATAAATTAAACTATTCATTTAATTTAACTATTTTCTTAAATATTAAGCAATTGATTTAATTTAATTATTTTCTTAAATTAAATTCTTCTTTATAAAATTATCACTACTCAATTTAATTTATATTAATCAATTTAGTTACTAAATTAATTCACCATAATTTTATCAACCATTTATTTATCTCGATAAATAAATAAATTTAAAATATTTATTTAATTCAATAAATATTTAAAAGTAATTACTAAATTCATTTAATTCCTACAATAGTTAACTTAACTATTAAACCTCACTTTCCCAATATATGAATATATATTTCTCTTCACACCGATTATATATTTAAACATATATAAAGCACGTATATATACATACTCAAACTCAAAATATCTCATAATAAGAATATTAATTATTAAATTCTTATTTTAATAATTTATAAAAATTTGGGTTGTCACAAGTCCTCATTACATTTGTTGTCACACTATTTAATAGAATAGTGAGGACTACTAATACTATCATCTGGACCGTCACTCCGTTCCCCGACTAGTCCCGGCTACGTTCTCATTTCCTGTAGAGAAAGTGAAAGAAAGGGTGAGCACAACTAGCCCAGTAAGAAATATTATGACTAAGATAATATAGAATAAATTATCATTAGTCTTCAACAATGTTAAACTGATAAAATATAACAAACATCAAGTTTAACTCCAGCGAAATAAGCAATCCATTAAAAGAGTAAAGTAGAGAATAAAATTTACTATCTTCTATGATTTAAATTTTTTTCATCAACTTAATTCTTTGAGACTCGACTTAATAAATAAACCACATCATCAAATCATCCCCGCTTACGGGCCAAGGATATTCATTAAATTATCAAGGGTCAGTACTATATGCAAGATAATCTCCGGTCATAATAATACCAAAATTGTCCATCAATACCTTCTACAGGCCCTTTGAGGACTTTTACTGCATCATTCGTCACATTACGATCATGATTATACTTAGAATAATCCCGTCGTCATAATCACACCAAGTCCACCCATGCACGTATGCCAAAGATAACTTTTATCACAATATAAACATGAGAATGATGACAATGATATAAGCATTAATCAAGCGAAAACATGGATAAATATTAAAACTTTAAATTTATCCAAATATTATAAACTCATAATCTAATATTATTAATATTATAACAAAATGTTAATCACTTCTTAAACTTATAAACAATTTATTTCAATTGTCTACACTTTACCAAATAATACATTTAATCATTCAAAATGTAAATACTACGTAAGATTTCATCACCATGATCAAATCCTTTATCAAAAATCTGCATATACCCTATATAGGATTCCCAAGCCATAAAATCCTATTTTTCAACTTTGTTACTTCACATAACATATTTAACTCATTTACTCATAACTAGATCATTTTTATGAAAAATACCAAATCGGTCCCAAAAATATTTCTTTTCTGGGATTTAACAGAATATAGTCCCATATTGAACATATATTTTTATTTACTATTTTTCAAAAATCAATTTCTAATTTATTCCTTAAGAAATTAGCTACCTCAAGTTTAACTCCAGAAAATTCTAAATCTTGGCATGATCTTACACACGTTAACGTGATCTTCCAGTTTAAATTTCATGGTCATCGGAGTTATAGAACTCCGGTTATAAGCGTTTTAAATCGAAAAAACCTAAATATTGAAATGGTCATAACTTGCTCATTTTAAGTTGGAATGAGCTCATTTTTGGACAGGAGGTACTTTATAAGATATATTTTCATGTTCCAAAAGGCCGGAATTTTTCTCAAAAATTAAGTGTCTGAAACAGACCTTTTAAACTTCTGGGCAGTAGCCTTTTTGGTGTTTTGTAGTTTTTGACTCCTTTGCTAAAATCAGTCCACACGAAAATCTACAACACCTTTTCCGGTGATTCCACTTGGATAAGTTAGAAAACTCATAGATCTATCTCTAGAACTTGACCACACTTAAAAATTCGAAATATAATAGGAGATATGGTTAATTGAATTTCATGTTCCATTTTCACCAAAATTTGATTTTCAACCCTTTGTGATTTCTAAGAAACTTTCATATTTTCACATAATATACAACATAACTCATCATGACAATGACTTAATAATTCAATAAAATAATTTTAAGAATTAATTTATCCAGGAACCAATAACGTCCAAATTGTCAACATGATACTGCTTTGTGGAGAAAAAATCAAGAATGCTCAGAAGAATATTTCCACGAAAAGATACTAGATGAAGAGCAAATATCCAGGATATTCTACTAATTTCATGTAGTATGGAATCCAAAACTTTAACCAACTGAGTATAATAGAATATATGAAACTGCAAATGGGTTTTCGCCCGCCATGCAGTAATCCACGTATACAGATCATTTTCACAATTTAATAAGGAATGAATATAAAGGATCATTCACCATGCATGTGGTAATCCACATAGACAGGTTATTTTAACAGAATAATAAAGAATAAAATAACAGAAGGATTCACCATGCGTCTTCACAGGCGCAGCATGAGACGAGGTTATTCCCAATAGAATAATAAAGAATGGAACCGTGTCAAATGCGTAAGCGCACGCAACGAGATATTAAACGAGAATAATAAAGAAGAACGGAACCGGTCGGTAAAATTCACATCGACAAGATATTCCAACGAATAATAAAGAATGGAATAACAACGAAATCACCATAAATGCGATGTAGGCCGCGAGAGACAAGTTATTCAATGAATAATAATTAATGGAACCAGGTCGGCGTAATATACGCAAAGCAGGATATTCCAACGAGAATGATAAAGAATGGAATAACGAAGAATTTCACCATGTATGCGGTGCTTATGCATAGGCAGTTATTCAACATAATAATAAGGAATGGAATAACAGAAGAATTTCACCATGTATGCGGTACTTCGCATAAACAGGTTATTCCAATATAATAATGAAGAATGGAATAACAGAAGAATTTCACCAAGTATAGGGTAGCCCGCGTATACAGGTTATTCCAACAGAATAATAAAGAATGGAATAACAGAAGTTCTCTTCATGAATACAAAAAGAAATAATACCCCTTACCTTAGAAGAAACTGGATATTGGAAAAGTGAGGTTGCAGACTTTTCTTCTTCTTTATCTCTATAGATTTTCTCTCTATAACTTCTCTCTATAATTTCTCTCTCTAGAGTTTCAGTGAATTCGTAAGAAATTATGAAGGAATGAGCTTCTATTTATAGGAGAATGGTGAATAATAACTAATTCATGAGCAGTCCAGTTGATTTACTTTTAAGCAGACAATCCATATTGATTTACTATGTAGTATTAATAAAATATTCTAATAAAACAAAATCTTTTAAATAAAATATAATATATTCTATTTATAATATAATAAAACGAATAACTTTATAAAAGTATTACATTTTTATATAAAAAGATTTTACTATCTGAAACAATATCTTGCAGCCTTATCTGAAAACACTATGCGTAATAAAATATATTATATTCTAATTATTGTCTAATAAAACAAATAACTTTATAAAAGTATTTTGTTTTATATAAAAAGATTTTACTATCTAAAATACTATGCGTAATAAAATATAATATATTCTAATTATTGTCTAATAAAACAAATAACTTTATAAAAGTATTTTGTTTTATATAAAAAACTTTTCTATTTTATTACATTAATAATACTAATAAAACAATATATATATATATATATATATATATATATATATATATATATAAACTTATGTGACTTCATAAAAAGACACCTCAATATATCTAACAACATTTATCATCATTATTATAATTCACAATATTAATTGATCGGTCGTTTCCGGAAAGAGGGCTTTCAATAAGAGATTTCTCCTATTGGCGCCCAATTAGGTGACCAAACCTCTCCTTGGCGTAACTTCTAGACATCGTTAATATTACAAATAAAAATATTAATAACCCGTTGTCTCAATTATTGATTTAATAATATACAAAATATCGACAATAATTGAATCAAATAACGTGAGATATTATGCAATGATTCTTGTAGCAATAATTGAACAAAATGGTGACTTCTCACGTAAGCATCGATAATCAATACTGCAGTGTACTTGCACTTATGCGACCATCGTATTCTTTCATTTATACGAGTACTTTTACACTTCAATAAGTATTTCATAAAATATTTTTATCGGTTTTAATGGTAAAACTTCGTACGTTATTTTCATAAAATATTTTTATCGTTTTTCAATCCCACAAATAGATATAAATGTAAAACACAATAATTACATTGTGGTTTACGTGTGATCTAAAGAATTAAATGAACTGGAGAAGTTCCACGTGTCCCGAATAGCGTAAGGCTCGTGGAGACAACTCATTTTGGGAATTGATTGAGGATTGATTGCCTGGCTATCTGAAGGATTATGATTGATTTAGGCATTACTTAAGTAATTAAGGTATTTTTGAATTTCCTCTAAAATCACATGCCAAGCACAAGACCTGCATATGTGCAAGGCACGAGGACCATTTTTTTTAGAAACTCTATAAATACCCCTTTTCATTTCAATAGAAGGGACTTTTGATTCTCTCCGAATCAAGACTTTGAAGAAGGCTCTTGAATCCTAAGAGTTCTCGCCACGCGTGTTACTCGAAAGCAATTGCTTACTGTTCTTTCTCCCCTCTTCAACCACTCAATCAAGACCATACTTTTGTGGGATTTCTCTCCTCCTCACCAACACGAAACCCTAACCCTAGTAAGGTACGGCTTCTTACCTACATTTATTTGGCGACTCTACTGGGAGGTGTAGAATTCATGAAGGTATGCCCACGACTCGAAGCAGGAGAACTATAGGAAGAGTTTCACCGGCACCTAGCATTACTTTACCAGATCCGGTTCCGAGGCAAACAAATCAATATTTCCAATGCACAAATCTGGATCTCGATCAACCTCTCGTAGAAGACATTTCTGAAGGAAGTTCAACATCACCACATATGGCTGATCAACAACAAACCAATGTCAGGCAGATGGGCACAGGAAGACAAGGTGAGGAAGCAAGTGGAGAACAAATAACCACGAATGTTGTGCAGTTGGAGATGCTCAAGGCCTTAAAGGAGGCAAGAGAAGGACAAGGGATGATGATGGCCATGATGTCAGAAATGCGGAAGCAACAAGAAGAGATGGAAAATTTTCGTTAGCAGTTAATGCAGATTCCAACCTTCAAAGCTATGTTTCCAGGAAGTTCGCAGGTAGAACAAGCAAGAGTGGATGTCAACAAGGAAAATCAGAATGTGCCTCCAGCAACGAAGAGTCAGTCGATTCCAATAATCCATTTAGAGCCCCAAAACAGTGGTGATGTACCACGACCCAGAGTGGAAACAAGCCAGCCTCAACCAATCGTCATTCCCACCACATTCCCAACGCATTTTCACAAGTGCAGATACCGACTATACCAAGCCACGCCCAACAAACAAGCCAACAAGTACAAGCAATGCAAGCTTTACATGATGCCAATGTACACCAAATTTATCTCTTTACCATATACACCGCCAAAGACAACAATACATTACAACCCCTCAGAAAGTCCATACAACAAGTCAGTATGTGACAAAGGATGATATGCTTGACGTAATCAATCAACTCCGAAGACAGACAACCAGACCATCAGAATTGGACTTCACTCCACCATACCCGACACATATACGGAGACAGCCTTACCCAGCAGGGTATATTGAGCACCCGCCACAATTCCCGAAGTACAATGGAGAGAAAGGGAATGCGAGAGAACATATAGCCAGGTTTGTAGAGTCGATGTCTCCGTGGTTGGGTTATGATGAAGTAATCAACCATAACCTCTTGCTCCGTGAGTTCAGTAAAACGTTGACAGATAGTGCCTTCAGTTGGTACTATAATCTAGAGAAAGGGTCAGTCCAAGATTGGGACGATTTGAAGTTACAATTTTTTAAGAAGTTTTTTTATATGCAGAAACAGGTGACCATCGTGGAGTTAATGAGATTCAAACAAAAGTCAAATGAGGAGTCGCGATTACGTGATGATTTCGTGGCTCAAAGCAAAAAATGTGGAGCCGATTGAGGAGAAGAATCTAGTGAGCATATGCAACAATGGTGCCCTAGATACCTTTAAGCCCCACTTGGTCACTAAAGCATGTGATTCCTTTGCAACACTATCAACATTTGCACAAGACTTGGGAGGAATTATGACTTTGCTCGCAAGCCATGCGATTATTACGTGGAAGGGCAAAAAGAATCACATCGTGGCTTTAGCAGATTCTCAAAAAAAAGCCACAAGGGGGCAAGAGGGAAAAGAGTGGAAAGAATGAAAGAACCATGGAAAACCAGAGACAAGTTTTCCAGATTGCCAATCCCAAGGGCTATTACGCAAAGGAGAAGGCATTCAAGAGATTTGTACGAGCAATGGTAGAACATGGAGTTGTAAACCTCCAAGGCCCAGATTTGTTGTAATGAAGAAATGAAGAGGAGACCAGACTTTCGTATATACCACCAAGACGCGGACGGACATTCCACTATAGATTGTTACAATCACGAAAGATCTACCATGAGAAATCAAGCGGTAGAGAAAAATCGAATCGGAAGGAGGAAACAACGTCTCGGACAAGCCACTTCCTAACCACAAGGGGAAAGAAATGCGCAACACTATTACTCATAGTGAATCACCGGAGGGAAGAGAGGTGGAGATGATGGAGAACACGAAAAGGATGGAGGACGATTCTAATCCAGTCTGCAGTGACCGCATTGATGAACGGAGCTAAGTTCAGGAAATTTTTTGATCAGATCGGATTGACCAAGGAAGCAAGGATAGAAGCGACCAAGGCAATCATCAAAGCTACCAAGCACAAGAGACTTGTATGGCAATCAAAGAAAGGGTTTGTGAAGGACGGTGAAGGAGGAAGAGAACAAAATCACTTTCTAAAGGCCGATAGAGAGGTGAGATATCCACATAATAGACCACTATATGTGACAAAGAATAATTAACGGCATAGAAGTGCGGAGAGCGCTCATCGATAATGGAGCATCTGTAAATATCATGCCTTACATCGTCTTTAAACAGTTAGGTATGCCAGAGAAGAAGATCATGAAGGAAAAGACAAACATCACGGGGTTCACTAATCAAAGCATGAGAACCCTCGGATACATCAAGGTGGATATGCAAGTGGGGAAGATCCGAGGACCTCGTGATGTTCCATGTAGCGAGGTCGACGCAAAGATATCATGTGTTGCTAGGAAGAGCTTGGAAAATGATTATGGGGTGGTACCATCGCTTTTTCATCGCCGTATAAAGGCAATTTGGAAATGTAAGGAGGTCAAGGTACCAGCGACAAGGAACCCTTTTGGGCCGGAGGAGGCACATATCACTGAAGCAGCTTTCTTCAATGATGTTGCCGAAGAAGGAGAAAACCATATTGTCAAGCCTGATTCTTTGAAGCTAGCAAGCTGGGAGGAGGTACAAGAGGACAAGTTTGTGCCCTTGAAAAAAAGAAAAGAAGCAAACCTTAGAACAAGGTGAATGTTTCAAAAATAAGAAACATGTATTAGTAGATGTAGAGAAAGAAGAAAAATACTCAAGGAAGCTGCCCGCAGACTTAGAGGATGCCCGAAATATAATCAATGCCAAACGGACAAACCCAATCGAAGTCGAAGTTAATAAAAGAAAAGAAGAATGAAGATAAAGTGGGAAAGAGTAATCAAACCCGATGGAAAAATAGTGTTTCGCTTGTGACGGTGCAAGGGGGAGGAGCTCGAAGGTACATCCAAACCTGAGGGCTCAGGAGGGGCCCTCACTCCAGTAGCAACAAAAAAGAAGAAATCGTGCAAAAAGGTGGAACCAAATTTCGAATGTTTCAAGGACCTACCAAAACCTCAACAAAATGAATTGGAGGAAGTTGATCTGGCAACAGGAGAAGGAACGCCAAAGCCGACTTACATTAACAAGGAGCTAAACGCCAACCAAAAGGAAGAGATGGTGAAGCTACTACGAGAGTATGGGGATGTGTTTGCTTGGAACTATAATGAGATGTCGGGGATTGACAAGGAGTTGGTAGAGCATAATCTAAACTTAAGCCCGGAGCTAAACCAAAAGAAGCAAGCGCCGCACCTATGCACCGTAAGTTGAAACACAAATAAAAAAGAAGAGATAAAGAAGTTGTTAGATGTAGGATTCATCAAACCAATTCAACATCCAAAGATGGTTATCCAAAGATAGTACCAAAGAAAGAAATCTAATGGGCGATTCATGAATACGCGTGGATTTCAGAGACTTGAATAAGGCGTGCCCAAAGGACATGTATCCGCTACCCAATATAGACACTTTGGTGGATGCAACAACAAAAATCATGAGATGATGTCATTCATGGATGGGTTCAGAGGCTACAATCGATAAAATGTCCATAGAGGATGCGGAGATGATAACCTTCCGTACTTCCCTTTGGGAATTTCTACTATGTAGTAATGCCATTCGGGTCAAGAAACGGAGCAAAACTTACCAAAGGGCAATGCACGCCATCTTTCACGACATGATTCATGACATTGTGGAAGACTATGTGGATGACATAGTGGTGAAATCTAAAAAGGAGACAACCCACGTGAGAGGATTTAAGAAAGGTGTTTGAACGTTATTGCAGTAGTATAAGTTAAAGATGAACCCAAAAAAGTGCGCCTTTGGGATGACAAATGAAAATTTTTGGGCTTCTTTGGTGCACAACAGAGGTTTGAGGTAGACCCAAACAAGGCAAAAGCTATTACAGATATGCCCCACCCAAAACGCAGAAACAGTTGAAGAGCTTTCTAGGGAAAGTTTCCTACATGAGGAGATTCATGCCAAGATTAAGGTAAGTCACTTTAACCTTTTGAAAAGTTGCTAAAGGGAAAGATGAATGGGATCAAAGCGGGACCAAAGAACAAGCCTTCATGAAAGTAAAAGAAATTTTGGCCTCGGTGAAAATGATGGTAGTACCACAGAGAGGAATACCATTGCAATTGTATATCACATCTACCGCAAAGTCTGTAGGAGGATTGATCGCACAAGAGGTAGATGGGGAAGAAAAGTATGTGTACTACATCAGCCGAATAATCAGGGGACCAGAAACCAGGTACTCACAATTAGAGAGACATTATCTGCATCGGTGTTTGTCGCACGTAAAATGCGCGCTATTATTTTTTTGGCACACGGCGTGAAACTTGCAACGAGAACTGACCCGATCAGATACTTGCTAACTAGGCCAGCGTTGGTAGGAAGACCTGCAAGATGGATGATGATCCTTTCAGAATATGACATCAAGTGTGTAACAACATCAAAGGCAATCGGATGTCGTGCATTAGCGACCCGCTTTCGCTTCGGTTTCGCATGGAGAATATGAACCTCCTTCGAGGATCTTCCGTGGGAGAAGTAGAAAAATTGATGTGGTGGATGAAGATTCGGAGTGGTGGAACTTGGCCTTTGACGGGTCATCCGCAGAAGGAAAAGGAGGAGCAGGTGTGGTATTAACTACCAAGGAAGGAAAGGAAGTGGCCCTGTCATACAAACCGGATTTTCTCTTGCATTTAACAATGAAGCGTAATACGAGGCATTCATATTGGGATTATTAGCGGCTAGAGAATCGGGAGCCAAGTGCCTCAAAGTAAAGGGAGATTCAAATCGATAGTTCAACAAATAAGAGGTCAATTCACAAAGAAAGGAACCTATCTTGGCACCATACCGAATCAGAGCACAAAAAGTGATGGAAGCCTTCAAGAAGGTAGTGATTGAGTGCGCTTAGAGTACAAAAAATAGATAACCTGATGCATTAGCCACAGTAGCATCTAGAGTGTATGTCAAAGGAGAAGACTTGGATGTGAAGGTAATCAAAAGAATCCTCCCAACCACGGTGCTGGAATTATTCCCCAAAGATTTGACAGAAGATTGGAGACATGCCATCTCTCATCAATTACAAACAAAGGAAGGGAATATATCATCGACAGAGCTTCAGAAATACCGCATCATTAAAGGAGTATTGTACCATAAAGAAGCAGATGGTGTTTTGACAAGATGCTTGGGGAAGGATGAAGCAAATAGGATTTTATATCAGGTACATGAAGAAAACTCGTGGATCGCGGATATTGATTGTATCGAAGGTTGCAACGCCAAGGGTATTATTGGCCCAAATGAAGAAAGAAGCGATGCACTTCAACGACAATGTCTTCCGTGCCAAGAATACCCTGGGGAGGAGGAATGTGCCTTCATTGATGACATAGCAGATCGTGGGCCCACCATATATGGAGTTTTTACAAAGTGGTAGTCTTCCTGTCGAAAAGAAGGATGCAGTCACGATAAAGAAGAAAGCACAACCATTCTTTTTACAAAACGGAGAGTTGTTTGGAAGAGGGTTTAACGGCAAGCCTTTACGGTGTTTGGAATTAGGTGAGGCCAAGGATTTGGTCTACCAAATGCATAAAGATGAACACCAAGGAGGAGCCAAGTTGTATAAACAAATGATTGATCATGGTTACTACCGGCTAGAATGGAAGGGGATTGCTTAGAGTTTGCCAAGAAGTGTCACGCTTTTGCCAAATTCATGGAAACTTGATTCATGCTCCCCACCGTGGATTTATGGACTTTAGCAACACCATGGCCCTTTTTATACATGGGGAATGGATCTTATAGGTCCTATTCATCCCAATTCAAAGGGTAACATCCGGATCTTGACCGCCATCGAGATGTACACAAAGTGGTAGAAGCAATACCTTTAAAGAGGGCTACAGGACCAAAGCAAAGGCAAAATTTCATCAAGGAGCATATTATTTGTCGCTTCGGGATCCCGAATGTCATTTTATCGACAATGGAACTCCCTTCATCAATAGGGACGTCAAGAGCTCGATAGATAGATACAGGATAAAACATTACAAATCATCTCCTTACTACCCGAAAGGCAACGGACAAGCAGAGGCCACAAACAAAACTTTGATCAAGATTCTCTCAAAACCTTGGATGATCACCCAAAAACATGGGCGTAATAGCTACTAATAAAGACTATGGGCCTATCGAACTTCAAAAGAAAGCTTTACGGTGAAACCCCATACACGCTAGTATATGGTGAAGAAGTTGTCTTCTCTCGCTGAAAAATAGAGATCCTTCTAAAGGAGGATGAGACTCCGAAGCTTAGTCGAGGAAGAGAACCGACCAGCTGCTCTAGAAGCCTTAGCTGACTTCCGAGACAAAGCTAAAGAAAAATTAGAACGGTACCATGAAAAACTGCGACAACAATACAATACTGCAGTGGTACCTCGACAAATTCTGGTGGGGGACTTGGTGCTCAAGACAACGAATCAAGTCATGAGGGGAACACCAACCACCAAATTTTTCCCCAAATGGGAAGGCCCGTATAGGGTGCGAGAGATCTCCGAAAGCGGATATTGCAAAATATCTCGTGTGGGATCAGATGCTATCTCGGGCCCATTGAACTTGAAATGGGTAAAGAAATATTATACATGAGATAGTCATCACAGAAAAGTTATACTTTCAACTTTAAAAGTAATTAAGGCACCTGAGTTTAAGTCCTTAAATCCAAGAAAGTTACACTTTATCTCTAAAAGTGGCGAACGTTATGCTTTCACCGATAAAAGCAAGATTTATTATTATGACAATCTGAAACGTTATGCTTTTCGTTAAAAGCAACATGATTATCAATAAAATGTCAAACTTTCACTTATACTTGAATATTTTTCTGATTTTAAAAGTATGGATTCAAGTGTTGGTTTGTGAAAAAAAAAACGTGTTTTATTCACATTCATGTTTGCCTTTTTATCTATTCAAATTATTGTGTTAGAATATTAATTTGAATAACTTGAGATTCAATGTTAAGCATTGAGTCTTAAAAAAAAATTCAAATTAAAGACAATTAATAAGGCTAAAGAAACTTTATTCGATAAAAGGAATATATGTAAATGAGTTTTTTGATACAGAATAAAAAAAATTCTACAAAAAGTCATGATCTAAGGGCCATGACATATCAAACTGAAGCGGGGGCAAAGCTAGGGCTTCCAATTTAGCAATGGCAAGATCACGAGCCTTCACATCAAGTGCTTTTCACTTTCCGAAAAGTTTAAATATTTGACTTTCAAACCACGAAGTTGGGTCTCCAGTTCGTTTGCGGTTTCTCAAGATCCGAAAGTTGTTCTGAAAATGAGTTATTCTCACATTGATACATAGTAACCTCCGACCGTAGTGCAACGATCTGAAAAGTGGAACTGAGAAGATCCAACCGAGCCCGAAAGGGAGACATATCAAAGCCAACAATGGAGAAGTCATTAAGCTCACTGCTAAATCTATCTAAGTCTTCGGCTCGCAAAGAATAGAAAGAAAGACTGTGCAACTCAAGAATAAGGCTAGCAAGTCGATCCAAAAAGAAAGTCTGGATGGGGCCATGCGATATTCGATGGTCAAGTGTTTGGGAAACCGAAAGTTAAGAGATGATCGAGAATTTCCTGGCTGGAAGAAGATATCTAAAAACCCTCCAAGAAATAAGATCTCCACTGATTGAAGGAAGCTCTAGTAGGAACCACTTCAGAAGCCACCATAAAATCACTCGGGACAAAGGATGAAGAAACAGGTGGCTGATGTGTGCCATGCTGATGACTCCTTAACAAAGGATGAAGAAACAGTGGCTGTTGTGTTGCTGATAAATCCTTGAAGCCTTGGTCAGTAGGAGGATAACCAAGGTCATCACTAGACGGCAAGGTGGCGACACCCGGATTGAGAGCATCAAATAAAGCAAGTGACTCGACAGAGAAGGGCAAATCTTTCTTCTCACTCTAAAAAAAAAAAAGAAGAAAAATGATAAAACATAATATATTATAGAAAAAAAAAAGAAAATATGTATATGTCAACTAAAGAAAATACTCACACCGATGGATAAAGAGTCGTGAGATGCCACCGAAAGCGAAATATCAACAATAAGCTCGGATGAATTCTTCCTCGAGAAAATAGGAGCATCACCACCGGGTACCTTCTCTCAGACTCACGAGGAGGTGCTATAAGAGGACGTGAAGAGAGAGTCAGACAACCCACAACATGACCCAAACTCACATCGATAAAAAGAATCCTCAACATCAAGACTAACACGATCATCATGCGGTGAAGAAGATTCGATAGCAACAGTGATAGGTTGAGGAGGCTCACAAGTAATGGAAGCCATGACCATCTCACTTACAAAGACCAAGCAGAAACCCAATAGAACATCATCATCTTCTTCATCAAAGATCTAATCTAAAAATAAGGAAATAATAACATAGGGAAACACGAAAACAACTATATGAATGGTTGAAAGACAAATGAAAATGCTACAAATTTTACCAAAATTTTATGTTGTTTCTTACCGGATCCTCACCGCCGAGATACCAGAGCTAGTGTTATCAAGAGGGCGCTTTGCCAAAGGCTTTAAGATAAGTGTTTGCCCATTTGGCATTCGTCTAGTGACAGAACGACTAGCAAGAACCACGATAGAATCTGTAGGGGGCATCACCTCTGAGTTAGTAATAGCAGATGCTCTCATTTTAGAAGAAGTAACTTTGATTTCCTCGGCAACGAAAGGATCCCTGGGGAGGAACTGGAGGAGGTATCCGAGATGAAACCCGTGATGGAAGATTCAAGGAAGTAGTAGGGACTCAGACGGAGGAACGCTCTGGTCTCATTGACCGAGAGAGGAAGAGACTCGGACATTTAAAGCCTTACGCTCAAGAAGTCGACTACTAGTTGGCCAACGCTCCGAACGAGTATTAGTTCTAGGAGAACATAACATTCTGGCCCATCGAAGACGTTCGGGAGGAGAAATTGGCGGCGAACAAATCATAGTATCATCCTGCCATTTTTAAGGTTGATGAGCCAAGAGTCGCTCTCAAAAGTAGTATAGCGCCCTTGCCGAGAATCATCTGGTATAACGAAATGAAGAGGATCATATGGAGCAGTAGATGTTTTTGGAAACTCCCATGCAAATGAGGATGATGTGGTGACAAAATTGAGGAGAGCACTCTCGTAATCCCTCTGGTAAGAGCGGCCGAAAGGTCGATTCTGGTCAAATCTAAACCGCCTCACGACTCTATGAGAGAGTAAAGCATCTGGTACAAAAAACCATCGCCCTCAACAAGATAGGGAAGTTCCAGCACTTCGGAGGAATATGAACCAAGAAAGTGAAGAACTAGTCAATTCCCGACATTTGAAAAATAACTAAGTCCTCTTATATAAGCGAGGCATAGAACCTCCTCCGAATAATGGTGTACGGATGGGCAAAAAGTGAAACAGAAAAAGTTATCAATATAAAGCCACAAATCAAGTAATCCTACGATCAATCCAAATGAAAGCGTTGCGAGGAACAATATTATGCGATGAAAAAGGGATGGATATTTCCTTCGTTTACGGGACAAGTGCACGATGTGTAATGGCCCCAAAAGTGCTCAAGAGGAAGATCTCAAGAAAGGAACATGGAACAAAATAATTCACGCCATACCCGAATAAATGAAAGAAATATTAATAAGCATATATATATATATATATATATATATATATAATAAATGAGTGAAACGAAAAGGGGTACCTTCCGATGATTCTCTCACGGCGAGGATAGCCATTCATCCAAGCGACGATACAAGGTCCCCAAAAGAGAGCAAAGAAGAGGAACCTCCACTTCGAGACAACAAAGCCATAAGCTAAACATACGGGTCGAGGGACCGCCCATAGTAACCCAGGAAGATAAAGTGGGATAACCACATAGCCAGATAAGCAAATAAAGGAAAAGGACAAGGTTCCTTGAAGAAGAAGCAAGAACGAACTCTCTATAAATGTAACTATTCCAAAGGCTGAAGCTTGTAATCCCGAAAAGAAATAACGGACCCAAGATAGCCGTGAAGTCTCCTGATGGTTGGGGGTCTCAAAGTCCGAAAGGATTATATTGCCTTGAACCTCGTGGTGTAATTAGAAGCCCGCTTGAAAGCTTCACAACATACGCGACACATTCGGATCCCTAGGGACATGCTTAGATGAACCACAAGAAGTCAAGCAAAGCAGCAGGAAGGCTACAAGATATAATTCAAAATAAATACATAATCTAAGAAAAATGAGGATGAATATACAAAATGTAAGAAAGAATTACTAGTAAATGGCATAAACATCCTCTAGAGTAGGGGGTGAACTCCCCCAAGCGGCGACAAATGTACACGTAAAGAGCACCAACGTGAAATCAATAAAGTAAGGGGCGTCATAGTCCCGCTGGATACGAAGATCCCTACATAGTCAACACAACGCAGAATCCCAAATTTTATCCAACAACTTCACATAATCGAATTTCGAGGATCTCGCTCGGTCCAAGGTTGCCATCCTCAAGGCGACTAGATGAGTCGATAGAAGCAAACGGATCGAAAGGATACTCTTGTTTTTCGATGCACATGCGAGAATGTGAGCAGAGCAGGGAAAAGCTATCCGCACTTTCGCTACTGCGCAAAGATATAGAAATAAACCCCTTTGTCGTGGATGAAAAGTCGCACGATCAAAATTCTTCGCTCGTTCCCGTAAATCGCCAAAAGGCCCAAAAGAAGGGAGCTTTTCCCCACTCGCTAATGAAGGGGATTTCTTTAGTGGTTTTTGGTCCGCAGAACGCTCACGAAATAATTAGCCTACAACGAGGGCGCGATTTAATATGAGAATTTATAAAACAAGAAAACGGCGGAAAGCATTTGAAATATAGTACTTACCATGGTAAAAGAGAAATTATGAATACCGAACAAACGAGGTCGCCTTTGAAAACAATCTCCTTTTGACAATGTCCGGTGCGAAAAAGTCTAAACTCGAATAAGAAGATTTAGCCCGGATAAGGAGAGATTAAGGACACCAAAAAAAGAAAAAGAACAAAATTATCAAACGACAAAAAAAATCTCTAGGGTTCTGGTTACCTCTCAATTCGACCACGCTTGAGATTCTACCTCCTAAGGTTCAAATGCACCTTGGGAT
The DNA here is from genome assembly GCA_020205615.1 of Panax quinquefolius. NCBI lineage: Eukaryota > Viridiplantae > Streptophyta > Magnoliopsida > Apiales > Araliaceae > Panax > Panax quinquefolius. Next base: position 90,090,910 of record CM035173.1, read on the forward strand.
TCTTGGCCCTACTAGGGTTCGCCCACCAAGATGGTCCAAGTATGGTAACTTGCTTCCTTTCTTGGTTCGTTGTTTGATTGATCGGAACAAAGTGCCGCTCGAAGTTTCTTAAAAGTAAGTCTTTCTTTTATATTTGAAAAAAAAAACGCACGCCACATTCCTGATTCCTTATTTATATCTAAAATTAAAAAAAAAAAAAAAAAAAAAAAAGTCAGTGAACTGACAGCTTGTGGCGGAGAATTAAAAAAAAATAGGTGACAAATTTGCAAAAAATAAAAAAAAAAAAATAAAATAAAATTAGAAAGAACGAATTATAATGCATAAATTGTCACATCATGTTTACTAAGTCTTAGAAAGAAAAGGTTCCTTTCTTTCTTATGAATTATAATTGTCATAGTGCTGGAGTGTTTACTAGATGCCAACCTTTTTCATGTATCTTGCTGCGTCACAGTGTAGTATCCTTAAGATATGCACAGTATATTACCCATCACGAATTAAAAAAAATAAAAGTAAAATAATAATAATAATAAATAGATAAATAAAAAAAAATCCCTGCAGTATAGAACTTGCATTAAAAAAAATCGGTACAACACATTAATCATGAAAGGTTGTGAATCAGAAAGGTGTAATCATAGTATGTTTCCTACTTTTAGGCTTCATCATTTTTTTTAATATTATACTTTCCTTCATCATCCTGCTATTCAGAAAATTTCAGCTATGCTAGTGAAATTAAGAGCACAAACAATGACATCAGGCTTTAACGAATCTGATGCAACAACAAAAAAAAAGAAATCAATTCCAACTGTGCAATATATTCACATGGCGAGAACTGAGAAATTCAGTCGCTATTACCTGAACGTGAAAAACAAATCTATGCGATTGCGTAATTTTTTCTCCCTAAATTAATTTCTTGAGGCTTCTCTCTAATACAATACTACTAATATTGTATTTCTTCATCAGCCACAAAGAAGAAACTCAGCCTTTTCCTTTCTATATATACAATAGTGATAAAGCACAAAGTATCCTACTAAACTAGTTATTCTACAATATTCAATCTCTGCGAAATTGTTTTATTATTTTGTTTTAGAACTCTAATTATGGGTGTTTGAAGTTTGAACCAATTTCAAAATAAATAAATAATAATATATTAAAAAAAAATATAAGCACTGTTTTTTATTAATAGAATATATACTTATATATCCTAATATTTTATTTATATGATGTCACTAGTTTTTACCCACAAAATTAAATTTTTCTTGAGGCATATTTTAATGTTACATTTGCCTTTCTAATTAATGCATATTGTCAAGTATTTTATTATACATCTTCATTTACTTAATTATGAATAATTTATATATATATATATATATATATATATATATGCAACTTGCAACTAATCCCCTGATTGATAAGTTTTTAGATTTAATTTGATTCAGCAAGATTTGGAAACAAATTTGATAAATGATTTTCAAGATATTTTGGGAGAGTTCTCTTAAAATTTCTTTCTCATAAGATTTTTTTTTTTTTACGAGGCTTGCAAGATCGAGCTCTGCGGATTGTTCAGAAAATTTGAAGCATGATTCAAAGACTCGAAATATTTTTGCACGATCGTCACTCCAAAGGCGTGACTCACGTGTGAGGGCAATTGTGAGCCCAAATATAAAATCGGGCTTACGTGTGATTTAAAGAATTAAATGAACCGGGAGAAGTCTCCACGTGTCCCGAGGGTAGAAGGGCTCGTGCAGACGACTCATTTTGAGAATTGATTGAGGATTGATTGGTGGCTAGAAGGACAAGATGATTTAGATGATTAAAGGATTTAGGCATTACTTAAGTAATTAAGGGTATTTTTTTGAATTTCTCTCTTTCAAATCATCACATGCCAAGCACAAGACCGTATACGTTACTCGCACGACGCGACCATTTTTTCTCCCCTTCAACCAAACTCTATAATACCCCCCTTTCATTTCAATAGAAGGACTTTTGATTCTCTCTCGAATCAAGACTTTGAAGAAGGCTCTTGAAATTCTAAGAGTTCGCCACGCCACTCGAAAAAATTAATACAAATTGCTTTTTCTTGTTCTTCTCTTCCTTCTTCAACCACTCAATCAAGACCATACTTTTCGTGATTTTCTCTCCTCCTCAAAAGCCAACACGTAAACCCTAACATTTCCGGACCCATAAAGATGTCACATGACATCGTTATTGCTAAAAAGGTAAATCGAAGACCATGTGCTTCATTGCAGTCGGAGAAAGAGAAGGAGGATTGGATTAATTAACATCGTTAACTTGCAAATCCTTGAACTTGTTAGATTTGTCCATGGATGAAATTGGGGACTGAGATTTAGACTTAAACATACAAGTCCGACAAGACCACTCCTCTGAATCTCACGCTGACGGTGATGGCCGATCGATTGCTTTCAGACTCTAATGTCTATTTCGATGTCATCTCCGAAACGTTGCCCCTCACCACTTACACTCGGATCAAAGGCAAAGTTCAGATCTTGAAATTGTTCAACATAACCTTGTCTCATACAGCACCTGCGATTTGAATATCAATGTCAGAGGTGGAGGAAGCGAGGCTAAGGTTTTGTTGGGATCGGAGAGGTGGAGGAAGCAATAGGGTTTTTAATTTGGGAATTTTAAAAGGAAAAGAAACACGCGATTTTGATTTGCTTCTGTTTTTTATTTTGTTTTGTTATTTGTTTTTATGTTTAGTTATTAATACATTTTAATATTTTTAATTGTAGTGTTTCTTTCATGTTTTAAGCCTAAATTTAATAATTTTATTGTACTAATAATAATTTCAAAATAAAAATAATAATTAAAAGAATAGAAAAGAAAAAAATTATTAAAAATAAGAATTAAAATATTAATATTAATTTTATTATTATTTTAATCATTTTTTTGCCACATAATCAATGATTTTATTTTATTATTTTTTTTGTGTTGCCACATAAGAAAATAATGAATTTTTAATTTTTTTTAATGCCACGTTTGCAAATATTTGACGTCCCTCCGAAAAATTGGATGGAATGGCCTGAATTTTCATTTTTTTAAAACACAGTGGTCCAATTGCATATTTTTAAAGTTTAGTGGCCAATTGCTTACAAGTCGACGACCATAGGGGGTAATGGTGCTTTTTGCCTCCCGGTAATTAGTGATCAAGCAATTAAGCAATGAAAACAAACATTATTAGGCAATCCATACATAATCAATTGAAAGTCACAAAGAAGTGCAACAAATTGAAATAGACATTAAGATTCATTATAACCCCCTAATGGGAATTAGTTCATAAATGAAGAAAAATCCATCATCAAAGATTGTTCATACATTGGAAGCTAAAATGAAATGAAAGAGATATTAATGAGTAAAAAGTTCAAATCTGATCTTCTTCTCCAATTTGAGCATACAATGTTGAATCCAAGCTTCAATGTTCCCAAATTTAGCCCTAACCTAAGTTAATCTAGAGAAAATATAATAGAATGCAAAAGAGATGCAAAATACAGAGATGAATATGCCTTAGGTTCTCTCTGTGCTTTATACCTCTCAAAGAGGTAATTAAAATGACCTATATCTATACCCTAACTTGAAATGCCCCCCTCTTCAAGAACTATTTTGATTGGTTGCTCAAGTGGAAAGTCAACATTTTAATCTTCAGAGACTAGCTGCGGGAAGACCCCAACTTTTAGAGGGAAATTTATGAATAAAGATGAATTTTCTATAATTATCATTTTAAATATTATGGAATTTTTTATTCATTTGATATAATGTTATAGTTTTTATGAATAAAGTAATATTTATAAAATTTTGCAAAATGTACGCAAAAATTTTTCAAAGTATTTGTTATATAATATTCGATTGGCTCTGGGAATATTCGCTTTTAACAGGAATATTCAGACGACGACACAATCATCATGGGACCCCACACAATGTAATTATTATTTGATTAAGAAAACGATAAAAATATTTTATGAAAATAATGGCGGAAGTTTTACCGTTAACTCGCTGAAACACCCAAAGTTAAAAGTACAGAATACGCGTGGGTCGCATAAGAGCACACTTTGCAGATTGATTATCGATGCTTACGTGAGAAGTCACCGCTTTTGTTCAATTATTGCTTCAAAGAATTGCCGTGATAAGATCTCACGTTATTTGATTCAATTATCATTTATATATTTTATATATTATTAAATCAATAATTGAGATGACGAAAGTTATTAATATTATTATTTTAACAATATTAACGATGTCTGTAAGTTCTGCCAAGGAGAGGTTTGGTCACCTAATCATGCTACAATAGGGAGAAATCCTTATCGAAAGCCCCTCTTCCTTGGGAACGACCTTCGGTCGATTAATAATGTGAATAATAATAATGATGATGAAGTTTTGTTTTATTAGTATTATTAATGTAATAAAATGTAAAAGCTTTTTATATAAAATGTAATACTTTTATAAAGTTATTCGTTTTATTAGGCTAATAAGAAAATTTTTTTATATAAAATGTAATACTTTTTATAAAGTTATTCGCTTTTATTAGATAATAATTAGAATATATTATATTTTATTATGCATAGTAGGTTTGTATAGTGTTCATGTATAATGTTTGATAGTAAAATCTTTTTAAAAGTTATTCGTTTTATTAGATTATAAATAGAATATATTATATTTTATTGTAAACCAATCTGATCATCTGCTTAAAGTAAATCGATCTAACCTGCTCATGGATTAGTTACTATTCAGTCCATTCTTCTATAAATAAGCTCATTCCTTCATTATTTCTTACGAATTCACCGAAACTCTAGAGAGAAAAACCTAGAGAGAATTATTCTTCATATCTTCGAAGCGATTTTTTTAGCATTTAAGAAAGCTTTGAAAGCGTAAAAGCAAGTTTCTTCAAGTATATCCCCGCCTCTACCGTCTTGAGTACTCTTCTTTATAAGGTAAGGGTATTATTTTTTTCATATTCATGAAGAGAACTTCATTATTCCATTCTTTATTATTCTGCTTGAATAACCTCGATACGCGCGGCACCCTATACTTGGTGATTTATCTTGTTATTCCATTCTTTATTATTCTCATTGAATATCCTGTCATGCAAGTTTTACGCACGTGACCTTGTTTATTCCATTCTTTATTATTCGCTGAATATCCTCGCTCAGCTATTTTACGCATCCGTTCCGCTTTTATTATTCTTCTTGAATATCCTCGCCAATAAGGCTTTTACGCGACCGTTCCGCTATTTATTATTCCGCTGAATATCCTCCATTCGCAAGCGCCGCATACGCATTGATTTATTCCTTCCATTATTTATTATTCTATATCCCGCTGAATAACTCGTTCCGCTATTTATTATTCGAATAACCTGCATGGTGATTTCTTTTGTTTTGTTATTCCATTCTTTATTATACTCAAATAAGTTAAAGTTTTGACTTCTATACTCCATGAAATTAGTGGAATATCCTCGATATTTGCGCTTTCATCCAAAGATCTTTTCATGGAAATATTCTTCCGAGCATTCTTAAATTTTACTCTACAAAGAAGTATCATGTCGACAATTTGACGTTATTAGTTCCTAATAAATTAATTCTTGAACTTGTTTTATCAATTTTATATCATTGTCATCATCCTCATGTTTATATTTTGTTGAAAGTCATCTCGTGGCTCAGAGGCATGATGGACTTGGTATGATTACGACTGTGGATTATTCTTGTAATCATGACCGTAATGTTACAAATGATGTGGTAAAAGTCCTCATCGGCCGTAGTGCATCGATGGACAGCTTGTTGGCATGATCACGACCATCGATGAATACACGAATATCCTCGCCCGTAGTGTATGGATAATTTGTGGTCATGATACTAATGAATATCCTCGGTAGTAGTAAGGCGGGATGATGTGGATTATTTATTGTCGAGTCCCAAATGATAAAAGTGATGAAAACCTTTAAATCATAAAAGATAGTAGATTTTATTCTCTACTGACTTTTTTAATGGATCAGATGTTCCGCCGCAGCTTAAACTTGATGTCTATTATATTTTATCGCTTAACATTGTTGAAGACTAATGATAATTTATTCTCGCATTATCTTAGTCATAATATTTCATCGGGCTAGTTGAGCTCACCTTTCTTTCACCGTTTCTCTTTGAAAATGAGAACGTAGCTTGGACTAGTCGGGGAACCAGAGTGATGGTCCAGATGATAAGATTAGTAGTCCCTCACTATTCTCGTTAAATAGTGTGATAATAAATGTAATGAGGACTTATTCTCGAGAGTTGATATTGTCTAGAAGACAATATTTGTATTAAAACTCACAACCTTTCTTGTCGATTTTATATTATAGATTGTATTTGATTCTGTACCACGTATTTCATGCACTCAGAATAGTGATGTATACCTATTTTGGGGGCGCCACAACTTGGTATCAAAGCTTAGGGATACGATCCCCGCTAAGATGTGAGACAAGAACTAGGAGGGGAGAGACGGGAATTCTTTCACTAAGATGACCTACCTAAGTTTATTTGGTATTTAATTGGTTCACGTAGTATAGGGATAATATGTGATATGTTAATTAACCCTTGTTTTGTGGCAAGATTTGAAAATGGCATCCGAGAATGTTGAGAACATCAATGGAGCACAGAGACCGCTGAGTCTCCACAGATCAATAATCGTGATAATGTGCATCGTGAAGGCGATAATCCTCATGCAAAACAACAACACCGACTCAAATGATGAACGATGGAATGTTCGAGGCTTTATGCAATTCATGCAACATCAGCGAGAGAGCGGCCCCCATCCAAAATGCAGTGGAAACACCGGCAACTCTCGACGGCCACCGCTAAATGCTTCAAGGAGCCGGGACCACCGGAGTTTTTGAGAGCCAAAACCACTTAAGGCGAGAGACGTGATAAAGCAGATCAACAAGATATTTGATGTCTCTGGGATGCTCGAGGAGCAAAAGGTTCCTTTGCCACCTTCATGTCATGCAGAGAGAGGCAGACATTATCGTGGAAATCAGAAAGCGACTCAACCTCGCCGCATCAAGATGTCTTGGGAGAAGTTCCAAGAATCTGCTCAACGACAAGTACTTTCCCGAAAGTATTCGCTACACGAAAGAGGTAGAGTTCATTAAACCGAGCAAAAACAACGACGACCGTGTCGCAAAGACGGCCAAGTTTGTCGAAGTTGTCCCGGCCATGCGCCCCATTTGGTTGATAATGAGGAGAGAATGACGCTAATGTTTCTAAGAGGTTTGAAACCCGAGATACGCCAATATTTTATCTCTCATAAACCGTGGTTTGTATTCAGATGTTGTTAATAGGGCTCGCTTATTGAGCGCGATAACGAGTCAACCCAACCAAAAGAGAGAACAAAAAAAATGATAATACCAAAGGATAATAAATCATCAAAGCTGGTGACAATAAGCGTGAGGGAATCAACATGCCGTAAATGGTAACCACTTCTGGGTAATCATGGCCAAAACAATAAGAATGGACATTTCAAGAAGAGGAGATTCAACAATGATGGAAAGACGCCAAGACCAAAGACCGTTGTTAAGAAGGAGAACGACCACCTATCATATGCTTCAAATGCGAGGGAGGGACACATCACCCAAACTGCGCGATGCCATCCAAAGCATGTTATAATTGTGGAAGAGAAGGTCACCTAGCCCGATTTTGTCGCTCACCAAAGACAAGTTCAAATGGGATGGAGGCACCAAAGGATCCCCGTAAAAAGTCAAAGCCAGAAGTGTAAGGAGAGAGCGCTTGTCGCGACCTCCCAAAAAGCAAGGAACCCAATGAGGTCATCACGGTAAGCTTATCATAAACTCTAGCAAAGTATATACCTTATTTGATACCGCTTCTACCCATTCTTTATTTCTCCTACTTAGCCAACGCTTAAATTTGACTCCCGAGAAATTAGACTTCGACTTATCTCATTGAAACTCCGCTGGAGAAACCTTCATTACATCCACTCGCTTATAAGTCTTGTTTGGTTCAAATCGGCACCCTCACATTACCCGTCGATCTTATTTCATTGAAAATACTTGATTTGACGTAATTCTAGGGATTGATCGTTAACTACTCATCATGCAAAATTGATTATTTTCGTAAGGTCATTAGCTTTCATATTCCTAACCAACCTATTATGCTAAATTCAAGCAACCAAACCATTAAAATCAATCATCGCTATCTCAAGCCATAAAGCTATTCGCTTATTGAAAAACTGATGTCAAGCTTTCTTAGCTCATGTCACGATCTAAACAAAAATACGCCGCTTTTGAATGATATTTCTATTGTTAATGAATTTCCCGACGATTCCTCAAGAACTTCCCCGCCTACCCCAGAGCGTGAAATTGAATTTTGTATCGACTTCAACCCTGCAGACAAAACCCATTTCCAAAGCCCCATATCGAATGGCTCCTATCAACTTCGTGAGTTAAAGACCCAACCGCAGGAATTGTTAGACATCGCTTTATTCGTCCTAGTACTTCTCCTCGGGTGCTCCTCGCTCTATTCGTGAAGAAGAAAGATGGGAGTATGCGACTTTGTATTGATTATCGAGAGTCAATCATGTCACCATCAAAAATAGGTACCCATTGCCACGTATTGATGACCTGTTTGACCAACCAGTAAGGCGCCAAATTCTTTTTTCAAAGATCGATCTTCGCTCGATATCACCAATTGAAGATTAGAACCGATGACATTCCAAAGACGGCTTTTCGTAACCCCAGACGGCATTATGAATTCCTAGTCATGTCTTTTGATCGACTAATGCTCCTCCGCTTTCATGGATATGATGAACCGAGTATTCAAGGAATATTTGATCACTTTGTGGTCGCCTTTATCGATGACATCCTTATTTATTCCAAAAGTCGTGAAGATCATGAGCAACACTTGAGGTCGATACTCCAAAAGCTTCGTGAATATAAGCTTTATGCCAAGTCAAGAAATGCGAGTTCGCTTGAGGAAGTAGCATTCTTTGGGCACGTGGTATCAAGTCATGGAATATCCGTCTGACCCAAAGAAAGATCAAGCTATTCAAAGTCGGGAGCAACCTAAATCAAAGACCGAAGTACGTAGCTTTCTCTTGCTTAGCCGGTTATTATCGAGATTCGTAGGAAGGTTTTTCTCGAATCGCTACTCCATTAACTCAAATTGACTCGGAAAAGATACAAAATTCGGTTGAGCGAGGAATGTGAGAAGAGTTTTCAAGAACTCAAGAGAAGACTCATTTCAAAGACTGCTCGACAATACCATCCGCCTTGAGGGATTTGTCATCTACAAAGGATGCTTCTAGCAAAGGGTTAGATGTGTTCTCATGCAACATGGGAAAGTCATAGCCTATGCCTCTCGATAACTCAAAGAATATGAGAGGAATTATCCTACTCATGATCTAGAGTCAAGGCAAATGTTGTTTTTCGCACTTAAAATTTGGAGGCATTACTTGTATGGGGAGAAAGTGGAGATCTTTACGGATCATAAAAGCCTCAAATATTTCTTCACTCAAAAGGAACTCAACACGCGACAAATGACGTTGGCTTGAATCATTGAAAGATTATGATCATACCATCCAATACCATCCCTCGAAAAAAGCAACGTGGTAGCCGACGATTTGAGTAGAAGATCATATGCGCGTACGAAAAGTGATATTGTCAACGCAAAGGCCCATTTTGTATGACTTTGCAAAGGATGGAGATAGAGATAAAGACTCTGTGGACCCATGTGATGATGGTAAATATATACGAGTAGAACCGACTTTAATCGATAAAGTTAAAGTCGCCAAGCTACGCACTGAGCCGATGATGCGTATGAAGAAAGAAAGTATAAGAAGGTGCTACGCCAAAGCAAGAATCGATGAAGAAGGAATACTTCGAAGTCAACTCCAGCATTTTGTGTTCCTAACGACCCCGATTTAAAGTATAAAATCATGATGGAGGCGCACAACACACCGTTTGCAATCCATCCCGGGAGTACCAAAATGTATCATGATCTTCGACATACATTTTGGTGGGGCAATATGAAGAGAGAGATAGCGCTGTTTATCTCAATGTGTTTAACTTGTAAACGAGTCAAGGCGAGAACATCAAGTACCAAAAGGTCCATCAGCAACCACTTGAAATTCCAGAATGGAAGTGGGAGCACATTACCATGGATTTCAAGCATCGGTCTTCCCAAGGTTTCTCAAGGCATAGATGCAATTTGGGTCATTGTTGATAGATCGACCAAGTCCGCTTCATTTCTTACCTATACGAAAACTTATACACTTGAACGCCTTGCTCAGATGTATATAAAACGAGGTTATAAGATCGCATGGTATGCCAAGATCCATAGTTTCGATCGAGACCCAAGATTCACTTCACGATTTTCGGTTAGTTTACAAAAAAAGCTATGGGCACGGATTTATTTATTTAGTTCGCATATCATCCTCGCATTTTGACGGACAATCGTAGAGGACTATTCAAACTCTCAAGATTTATTAAGACTCGTGGTCCTCGACTTCAAGGGAAGTTGGGACAAGTTCTTACCATCGGTGGAGTTTTCCTACAACAACAAAGCTTATCAAGCAAGTATCGTATGGCTCCATTCAAGCGCCAGATGGAAGAAAGTGTCGCTTCCAAAGATGTCGGGATGAGGTGGGTGAAGCAACGTTGTTTGGACCGAGTTAGTACGTATGACTACTAAAAAGATTCAAACGATCCGACAAACGATAAAACCCTCACAAGATCGATAAAAGAGTTATGCCGATCTTCATCGAAAAGGACGTGGAATTCGATATCGAGATCATGTGTTGTTACGTGTTGCTCCATGGAAAGGAGTTACGAGATTTGGAAAGAGAGGAAAGCTCAATCCTCGATTCATCGGCCCATTTTAATCCTCGATCGAGTAGGGACAGTAACCTATAGACTCGCTTTTACCGCCAAGTATGTCTCGTGTTCATAACGCTTTTCATATATCCATGTTACGTAAATATGTGAAAGACCCAACCACATTATCGAAGTTAGAACCCATTTAAATAGCGAAGATTTAACGTATGAAGAGGTTCCTGCTCAAATCTTGATAAGAAGGAACATATTCTACGCTCCAAGGTTATACCTCAAGTCAAAGTTTTATGGAGGAACCACGATGTTGAGGAAATGACCGGAGTTAGAATCAAATGAAATCAAGGTATCCTTACCTCTTCTCGACATACCAGTAATGCATTCTAATTTCGAGGGCAAAATTTCATAAGAAGGGAGAGATCAGAAGACCCCAACTTTTATGAATAAAGATGAATTTTCTATAATTATCATTTTTAAATATTATGGAATGAATTTGATATAATGTTATAGTTGTGGGTAATATTTATAAATTTTGCAAAGTACGCAAGTTGTTATATAATATTCGATTGGTCTGGAATATTCGCTTTTAACAGAGAATATTCGTATTTACTAAGACAATCATCAGTGGACCCCACAACGGAATTATTGCTTTGATCGAGAAAACGACAAAAAATATTTTATGAAAATAACTATGAAGTTTTACCGTTAACTATCAAACACCCAAAGTGTTAAAAGTACAGAATACGCTGTGGTCGCATAAGAGCACACCAGATTGATTATCGATGCTTACGTGAGAAGTCACCATTTTTTCAATTATTGCAATTAATTGTTTATATTTCATATATATATTCAATTATTGTCAATATTTTATATATTATTAAATCATTAATATTATTATTTGCATTATTAATATTATTTTAATATTAACGATGTTCGTAAGTTCTCGCAAGGAGAGGTTTGTCACCTAATCATGCGCCAATAGGAGAAATCCTTATCGAAAGCCCCTCTTCCCTGGGAACGACCGGTCGATTAATAGTGTGAATAATAATAATAATGATGATGAAGTTTTGTTTTATTAGTATTATTAATGTAATAAAATAGAAAATCTTTTTATATAAAATGTAATACTTTTATAAAGTTATTCGCTTTATTAGGGTAATAGTAAAATCTTTTATATATAAAATGTAATACTTTTATAAAGTTATCTATTTTATTAGACAATAATTAGAATATATTATATTTTATTATGCATAGTGTTTGCATAAAGTGTCGCATAAGTGTTTGTATAGTAAAATCTTTTTAAAAAGTTATTCGCTTTTATTAAGATTATAAATAGAATATATTATATTTTATTGTAAAACCAATCTGACCGGGTCCGCTTAAAGTAAATCGATCTGGACCGCTCATGGATTGGTTATTATTCACCCATTCTTCTATAAATAAAAGCTCATTCCTTCATTATTTCTTACTTAATTCACCGAAACTCTAGAGAGAAACTATAGAGAGAATTATTCTTCTATCTTGAGCATATTTCTTTAGCGTTTAAGAAAGCTTTGAGCGTGTAGTGCAAGTTTTTTCAAGTATATCCCCGCCTCTACCGCTTAGAGTACTCTTCTTTATAAGGTAAGGGTATTTTTTTTCATATTCATGAAGAGAACTTCATTATTCCATTCTTTATTATTCTATTGAATAAACTATATATGTGATCTACCTATATACTTGGTGATTTCATTTGTTATTCTATTCTTTATTATTATTCCGCTGGAACATCCTATATGTATGCTTTTCTGCGCATGACCGGTTCCGCTTTTTATTATTCTCGGAATATCCTCGTCTGCATGCGCTTTTACGCCGGACCTCGATTCCGTTTTATTATTCTCGCTGAATATCCTGCTGCATGCGCTTTATGCCGAACTCCGATTCCGTTATTTATTATTCTGTTGGAATAACTCTGCTATGGAAGTACCGCATGTACGGTGATTTCTTTTGTTATTCCATTCTTTATTATGCTCAAATTGGTTAAAGTTTTGACTTCTATACTCCATGAAATTGGTGGAATATCCTTGATATTTGCGTTTTCATCCAATCTCTTTCATGGAAATATTCTTCCGAGCATTCTTAAATTTTACTCTACAAAGA